>NDGN011470423.1:0-16407 GCA_002564285.1 Tympanoctomys barrerae | reverse complement strand
ACACACACACACACACACACACACACACACACACAGCTCTGTGAGCTCTTTGGAAGGGCTCCAGGAAGCTGACTGGATCGTGGGGCTCATAGCTGGCCGCTGTCAGGAGGCGGGTCCCTGTGGTCCGGCCTGAAAGGGTTCCTGTCCCTCAGGATCCTCCCTGGACTTCCTGCTTCCTGTCCACCATGCTGTGAGCAGCTCTCCTCAGCCAGGCTCCTGGGCCACACACGCCACTCTACCTTGGAGCCAGCCAACTACAGATCAGACTATGAGACAAAATAAGGCTCTCCTTGAGGTTGTGTCAGGTATTTATTCCTAGCAGGGAGGAGAATGACTAAGACATTGAGGGGCAATGAGATCCTGGAGCTCTCTGATCCCATGGGATCAGTGACCTTCCAAAGAGAGGCAGCCACCTCTGTCCCTGCTTTCCCTCATCCCCTCCCCTTTCTCTCTCCACAGAGAACGCACAGGAGAGGCCCTGTGAGGCTGTAGCATAGCACAGCTAGCTATTCAGAAGCCACGAAGAGACTCTCACCATGAGCCAGACTGGCCAGCACCTCATTGGACTCCCAGCCTCTGGGACTGTGGAGGGAAAAGTTCTGTGTTATTTTGCCTTGGCCACCCAGCCTGATTCTGAGAGACAGCTTTTTTCTCACAGCAACCCCCAAGGCAGGCATAAAGGAGACGCTTGAGTGGGCTTGGGATCCTGTCCATGGTCAGGTAGCTTCAAGGCAGGAAAGGCGAGGTGGACAGGTTATATGAAGGAAAGTTGCTCATTCCAGTCAGGAAGTAGAGGAAGAAGGGAGGAGCTGGGGACAAGAATGCACATCCAAGTTAAACCCCAGTGACCCGCCTCTAATTAGGCCCCACCCACTAATAGTGCATGAGTCATGAACTCTCTGATGAATAAATGCACTGAAGAGGATGCACCGCATCATCTACTCATCCTTCCAAACCCCGCCTCTAATGCGTGACTTTAGGGGGTCATGCCAGATCTAAGCCATAGCGTGCCTCTCTAAAAAGCTCATGCCCATCTCTTTATGTAAAACACATTAATCCATCTCTAAGTGTGGCCAAAGTCTTAGCAATTCCAGCAGTGCAAGAGAAAAAAAATCCAAGTTCAAGATCTGGCGAGATAGCTCGGGGACTAGGTGCCTGCTTAGGCCAGCACAGGGACTGGGGTTTGATCCCGGGCACCACATGCTGTGCCAGCCCTGCCCCCAGGCATGCTGAGCCACCGAGACTGGGCATGGTGGCCCATGCCTGTAATCCCAACACTGGGGAGGCTGAAAACAGGAGGATCACTGTGAGGTGGAGCTACATAGGGAGACCTTGTAGCAAATACATTTAAAAACAACGTCCAAATTCAGCAACTCCTCTGAGACTCAAGGCAACTCTTAGCTCTGAGTCCCTATAAAACATCAGAAAGGAAGTGAGTACTTCAAACATACAACAGTGCAGGGGAAACATTTCCACTCTAAAAGGAGGAGAGAAGGGAAGCGGGCCACAGCGGGCTTCGCCGTGCACGTCTGTCCAAGGCCCAAGGCACAGGCAGTGAGATGCGAGCTCTGAGGGCTCGGGGCGGCCTCAGCCTCTGGACCTGCTGCCTGCAGCCCGGGAGCCTGACCCTGGAGGAGCTCTGCACTCTGCCTGCTCTTCGCCCTGGCAAACGACCCACATTCCTAGCTTCTCTGGTTTCTTCGAGTCTCCGCTGCACATTGGCTCCACTCACAGCCTCACACAGTGTCCTCTCAGCACGCTGCGTGGGCTCCCAGACCATCTCCTGGCACTGGGTGGGCAGCATGCCTGGCCCCACAATTTGCATTCTGCGTGGCTAAAAAAGCAGTTAAGATCTGCTATAAGATGAAAAAGTAGCCAGGCCCTCTTGGATCACGGTTCTAGTGGTGCCCGGACACCTGGATGGCTGAGCTCATGGAAACACCTTCGAGGGGCCCCTGAATGAGCAGGGAGCGCAGAAGCTCAAAACCAAGTCTTTCAGTGGCACTTACCCTTTCCACTCTTAAGCCTATAAAGGTGAAGTCTGGCCAATTCCTGAGATGCCTTCAAATTATCTTTCTATTGCCCCCCTAATGCAAAGTACTTGGTTTCTTTTCAATGCTAATCATTTCAACAACCACGCTCTCTTGTTCTGTTTTGCAGATGCTCCTTTTCTGGTGGAACTAGATCTTTTTGCTCCTCATTTTCCATGTAAATCTGTCTGAAAGCAACCAGTAACACTTATGCAGCACTCCAGACATAGGGCTGCCTTGAAATTTCCTTCATCAAATTAATTAATTCAGTCTTTCAATTCAGTGTCACACAAAGCCTCCGGATGTAGGAAAACATAGACAAGTTCTCTGATAGAGCATAATGCGAATGCTCTAGTCCAAGTGCAATAGATCCCGTATCCCTAACTGAAACCTCCTGAGCCGGGCCTTTGCTGTCTTTATTTCTAGAAGCATTCTGTTTTCCTGGGAACCAACTAGAATCACTGACTAGCTCTGGTTAGCATTCCACGGTTCCTCTAGCCAGCATCTCCAAAGCTTTCCAAATCCATCTTGCAAACCAATTCCCAAGGCTTCTGCCACAAGGTCAGGTACAGTCCCAATAACAACCCCATTCCTCGTACCCATTTTCTGTATTGGTTAGGTTTTCTATCTCTGGGACACGATGATCAATATCCTCAACTTAAAGGAGTTTATTTTGGCTCTTGGATCCAAGAACCTAGTCCACAATTCTCTGGCTCCAAGATGGACGGCACTATGAAAGAAAGCTGCTCCCCTTGTGGAGGCCAAGCAGAGAGAGGAAAGAGGAGCTGAGGACAAGAAGTGACCTTTCTGCGCTGGGAGGTAGCTCAGCAGTCCGAGCACCTACCTGGTAAGTGCAAGGTCCTGGGCTGGATTCCAAGGACCGCATGCTGCGCCAGCCACCGAAGCCAGGTGTGGTGGTGCACGCCTGTAATCCCAGCGTTGGGGAGGCTGACAGGAGGATCGCTACAAGTGTGAGCTGTACAGCATAACCCTGTAACAAAAAAGGAAGGAAGGGAGGAAGGAAGGAAGGGAGGGAGGGAGGGAGGAAGGAAGGAAAAGAAAGAAAGAATTTTTTTTAAAGCAACCTTTCAAAGCCATGCTCCTAGAAACCTGCCCTAACCAGACCCTGCCTCCTAACAGGACACTGAGCCCTAAATTAATTCATGTGATTGAATATCTCTCATCTTGTTCTTCTAAATGTGTACCATTTCTAATGTCTTATCAGTTATTATTATACTCTCTTTAAAATAAAGTAAAAACTTCAAGAAAAAACTAGTAAGGTTTATTGACAGGAAGCATTAATGTTCAATTACTTTGCCAGTCTTGCAAACCTATATGTTAATCTAAGTAACATATTTGATGATAAAAATCTGTAGAACAGCAACCATTGTTAATTTGCTAGTCTTGTTGTGAAAGTGTGTGCCATATGTATTCCTGTATGTTACTGTTTCTGCCTTGCTTTTTAATTTTTTTTTGTTTTTACTCCTTAAAACAAAATAAAATAAAATTTAAAAAATATATAAATTCATTCATGTGTTCATCTGCAGGTGGGAACAGAGCCCACGTGACCCAGTCACCCACCAAAGGCCAGCCCCTGAGCACATCAGGTTTTGGGGGACATTTGAGACTTATATCATAACATCATTATAACTCCTAGTTGGCAGACAGGGAGACTGAGAAACGGGCTGTGCAATTTAAAACACAAAACCGGGAGGCAGCAGAGGTGGGATCCGAGCCCCGTGTAGTAGGCCTGAGAACCCCCCTCCATGGGCCCCTTGCTCGGTCCTCAGAGCTCCTCGCTGCCCCTCCCTGTCAGCAGCCCCGGCACCCCAGTTCTCGCTGAGGTCCTGAGGCTCTGCAGGATGCCCTGCTCTCCCCCATCTCCCTCCTGAAGTCTACTCCCTCTAAAGCTCCCATCTCCTTAGCTCTGCCTTTTCATTAGCAGAATGAGGGAGGCCTTCAGTATGGCCTACGTGCAGAGGAGACGGGACAGTGCAGACTGCAGACGTGTGCAGGGCCAGAGGGAATAGCCCAGGGTGGCCCTGGCCTGGAGGCCGCAAATACAAACAGGAACTTTGTATTTGGGGTTTCTCCTGAGAGAGGAACCGCATGGTGTTTACTCCTCCACACTGACTTAGTGCTCTCAGCATTGAGCTCTGGAGAGCACCCTATTTTCCTGTGAGTGGCTCATGGCTACCCTCCTGCAGAGCGGAATGGCGCTCCACTCTGAGCAGTAACAAAGCCCCTGGGCCTGCTGCCCACTGGTGGGCCCATGGACTGCTCTCACAGTCAACTGTGCTGCTGGAAACCCGGGCGTCCAGGCACTGCTCTAATACAGTGATTGAAGCTCTTTCAGGAGGAACCAGAAGAGATGCACTGGGCCAAACAAAATTTCTACTTTTGCTTTTCTGTGGTACCCCACGCTCATTTCCACGGTGGCTGTACCAGCTAACGTTCCCGCCAGCAATAGAGAAGGGTGCGTTTTACCCAGCAGTCTCGCCAGCATTTGCTGTGTCGTGAGGGACTGATGACAGCTGTGCCGCGAGGGCTCAGTAGAGGAATGCATCCAGCATGATGTGGTATGACGTAGTATAACATGGATGACACAGAAAGGGTTTACAAGATAGACTTCCAAGGGCCGCCTGCAGAGCCAGGCGTGGATGCGGAAGGCCCTCTGGGTGCGGGAGAGCCGAGGACCCAAGGTCAAAGGCCTGGCGCTGTCTGCAGAGCCCCGTGCAAGTCTGTTGGGCAGCCAAAGGGTCAGCGTTGGTGACAGTGTCTGAAGCTGGTAGCGAAGATCTGAGCTCCTCCGCAGAGGCACAAAGGAGACTTCCTTCGTGTCCCTCTTTATTTTGAGCCCGCAGGTTGGCGCCACTCACATCTGGGAGTCCAGCATGCAGACACACCGGAGAGCTGCTGAGCCGGCCCGCTGGGCGCCTCGCGGCAGGCTCGCAGCGCAGCTCACCGTCAGAGCAGCTGTTCTTCCTGGAGTGAGGGGAGCTCAGTGCTGCTGGAAGTGCAAAATACAGGAGAGGTGACAAGAAAGAGGGAGGGAGACGCTGTGGCACCGGGACAGGTCTGAGGAGAGGGGCAATGACCCAGCTGTGACACGTACCAGTTCTCCAGTGTGAATGCAGCTACTCCATAAGGCCTAAATAAACAAACATGCCCTCATTGAGAAAAGCAATCCAGTCCCTGGGCGGCGGCGGAGGGCGGGCGGGGGCGCAGCTCCAGCGGGAAGGAAGTCTTCCTCCCGTGCAAGCGCTTTCTCTGTGCAGCCTTCCCAGAGGTATTTTTAGTAAAAATGAAGTGTGCTTGTTTTGCTTTCTCCTGGGTCTTAGGGGGAAGGGAGGAGGGGACAAGTTCGGAGTCTAATTTAACCAAACAGTCTAAAAATACAAAGACGGGGAAAGGAAGTCAGGATGCCTTTCGGAGTGTGACTCACACCCACCTCCGGGAGCTTGAGAGGTGCAAAGGGGACAGGAGGGACGTTCAATGGAGCTGACACTCTAAAGTTAGAACGCGGGCAGATAATTAAGGTGTGATTTTAGTACAGACGCTGTGACGTCCTGACTGGTAAACAGGAAGACGGCTGTGTGTGCCATCAGCTCCGGTCTTCTGACTATGACAGCAAGCTTGGGCAGCGGGAGTGCTCCAGACCGTGGCAGTGGCTTGGTCCCCCACCCCCACCCTGATGACACCCCAGCCACACCTGGTGGTGATCCTCACCACCATCTCTGGGCAAAGCAGGAAGCAGAACCAAGGGATGGCCAGCGCCACCCAGTTCCAGAGCCCTCGGTGTGACCCACTCTGTAAAGCACCCTGCACACTTGTAAATCAAAACGTTGGCCTCTTCGGGCCTTTAAAAGTATAGGTAAAAACCACGAATGGGGAACTCAACCCAGAAGACACGCAGACATGCCAGACGCCTGAAGTTGCCCTACAGCGTACTTCAGTGGAGGCATCAACAGCTGAATCTGTGTCCCTCGGTTCTGGAACTTAGGGGTCCAAGAGCACAGTGATGGTGGGTCCCACTGAGCTGTGACAGGGGGCCAGCCCTGCTCCTGCCCTGCTCCTGTGGCTTGCTGCCAGCTCTGGGGTGTCCTCACCCACAGGGACACCCCCCAGGTCTCTCTGACCCCACACAGTGCACTCCCAAGAGTTGCTCTGTGTCCAGTTGACCCTTTGAGTCAGGACACCAGTGACCTGTACCAACCTCAGTGCCCCACAAGACCTGACTCCACAGTTGACCTCCATACGGAGGTCCTACAGCCTGGAGCTTTAATATGTAGATTGGGACATGGGACTCAACTCAGCCAGCAGGGCGCGGTCCTGCAGGCAAGGGGGCTGTGCTCCACCCTCTGCCAGCGCGAGCCCTGTGCTCTGAGAAAGCGCTGGCTCCCAGCCTCAGAGCGGCACCTTCTGAAGCCTTGTCCTTAAAACAAGAGATGGGATCACAGCTCTTCCAAGCATGTTACAAAGCACTGGAGACAAAGGAGACCACAGCAATGCTGGGAGCAGCGTATGGAGGAAGAGGATGACGTGCAGAAAACACTTCTTTTAGAAACGAGCAGGGGCAGGCATGGTGGTGCACACTTGTGATCTAACCCCTAGGGAGGCTGAGGCGGGAGGATCGCAGTGAGTTCAAGGGCAGACCAATCCACATACTGAGACCCTGTCTCAAAAAGCCCAAAAGGAGTAGGGCTGTGGAAGCCAAGCAGGCACCACCCCTCCCAGGAGGAGCCTGCAGTATCCCCCGAGCCAGGAGGGCAAAGTGTCCCAGCCATGGTGCCCTCAGGAGCAGATGATAAGGACAGCGAATCTCGCCCAGGTCCGTGCTGTTCTCACTAAAGCCCCCTTGAATGGGGCCCTGGGGTGCAGCTCAGGGCGGCGCACTTGCCCGGCACACACGGCCCTTGCACTGGAGCCCTGCACTGCAGCTAAAGAAAGAAAAGGGAGAGTGTGAGGATGCGCGGGAGGGGCAGCTCCCGGGAGCTGGAGTGAGGAGCGCAGGAGCAGGAGCCGCCCTACCACTACCACAAGCTGGCAAGACAAGAGCAGGGACGCACACTCCCTGCAGCCGCAGGCTCCCGGCAGCTCCCCGACACTCACTGTGGCTCGGCAGGCACACTGCCCCGCCGGGAGGGGCTCACCGCTCCTCCGCTCTGGGGCCTGAGCATGGTCCTCCTTGCTTTTTTTCTAATTTATTTGTGTTCTTGTATGTTTGTGGTACTGTTTGCGCCCCTCGTGCACCTTGGCACACCTATAGGACACATCTCAGCCCCCACGCAGCACGGCCCCAGGTTCCACCCCGGGGGCAGAGAAGGCATCGTCCATAGTGACGGCCAGTTCCCCCTCCCACGTGCCACGCTCTCTTACTTTATGCACGTGGTCATCCAGGCTTCCAGGGTCGGGGACAGCCTGGCTGGGAGGACCAGGTCAGCAGGTACCCACCAGCCCAGGGCCACAGGAGGACCATGGTACTGTAGAAATTGGGTAAACTATATTTATCTCAAAACCAAAATTTAAAAAGTGAACATTAATGCTGAAAATATTTCAACATGCAAAGTTAACGTGTCTATGTTAGTAGCTTCGCAGCCATAAAGCCCCATGGTCAACACTTTGCCCTGCCCAGCGGCCCCTCGGATCAGAGCCACACACAATGTCCCAGGCTGCCATGGGGTTCCAGGTGCCTCCCAGGCTGTGCACTTGGCCTCGCTCATCTGGAACTCAATACTGAAGTCCAAACCGATGGCGAGGGACAAGTTTAAATCAGAAAAGCAATTACAGCGGAAGGACACACAATGCCACACATGTCCCTCAAACCCTTTCCCCTTGCTTGGAACACACTTGTCCCATGGTTCTGGCTGCTTCCTGCAGCAGCTCTGGAGTTCTCTTTCCTGAGGGTCTTTATGGGGTGTGATCAAAAACTACAGTGACTGCCGCTGCCAAGCGCCATCCAGCAGAAAGGCAGCTAGAGGGGACCAGATGTCACGTCCTCCTCCACCTCAGTCACCCAGTCTGGTCACACCTAGTGTGACCTCGGGCTCTCCCTAAAGGCCAAATGACCAGAGAAGGGAAATGCTTTGGCGCCATACAGGATGCCCGGCCAGCCAGACAGCACAAATAAAGACCTCAGGAACAAGGACTCAGAGTCACCGCGGGAAGCGGCCAGAGAACGGGGCGGGCGTGTTTGCGGTGAGGAGCAGGCTCTCGAGGCAGACTCGTGGCGTTGTGTCTTCCACTGCGGGAGCTTCTTGAAGTTTCCAACATTCACTGGGTTTTCAACCACACCTCCTGCATTGGAGCTATGATATCTCATTTCAAGCAAAATAGCCTAGTTCTAAAACATTTTTGAAAAATCTCTGAAATAAAAACTAAGGAAGTGCTTCAAAAAAAAAATTTTTTTTTAAATCAGCCTTTGGAATTGGGTGCTAGACTTCCAAATCCCAGAGAGAAGGAGTTGAGCCTCTAAGCCATTTCAGCGAGTGCGGTCAAGGGCCAATGTACAGAGGCCTGCGAGGCCTCCGCATGGGTCCAGGCATACATAGAGCCGAGCTCCCGAGCGGTCCGCTGCAGGCGAGCACAGAAGCCGAAGTCCGAAAACACGAATCTCTGAAGGCACTGACAGCTGCACCCAGACTTACTGAGGTGGCCAGGTGGCTCTCGGGTGTGGCTCGATCGGGATTCTCAGCAGACAAAAGCTGAGTTCTAGCACACGTGAGCTGTGGAAGTCACAGCCAGCATCCTCACAGGGGCAGCAAATGCTGACCAGGCACTGCCTGTCCAGGAGTCTCACCTCCTGTGACATTAGAGAGGATCTCTGTGTGTCACCCTCAGCCCGTGCTGGGTTTGAGGCTGACCTGGAGGACTAGGAGCCTGGACCCCATCAGCCTCGCTTCACTGATCAGGGCTCCTGTCGGAGTCTGGTGCTGTTGTCCAAGGTCTACACGGAGCCACCCAGGAGGGGAGGACCTGGGCCTGTGACCAAGTCCCCACCCAACACAATGTTCAGGCTTTGGCTCCTCTGCCACCACTGCCCGTGGTGCAGAAATGCCATGGAGTTGGTGACGGCCAGGCCCCCAGTGCACTTTCTGTTCACAACACTCACAGATTCCTGTTGCTCGGACCCACTTGCTGGGGTCCAGACTTGCTAACCCTGGTGCATGTCGGAGCAAGGAGACACCGCTGCGCTCTGGCGATGCCCTCAGGCGGCAGCACTGCCCTCCCCGGAGGCTCAGGCTCCAGCTCTCAGGGCCTAGCGCTGTCCCAGAGCTCCACACCTGTTAGGAGAGGACAATATCCCTGAGAATTGGAGCCCACATGTAGCATGGCACCCCGGCGTAAGCAGGAAGTACTGGCTGTCACCATGCCAAGCTTATGACTGACAGGATGGGGAGGAAGAAAGCAACGTTCACCCATTAAGCAACCCCAGGACCCACCGTGTGAAATCCTGTCTGTCCATAGCCCAGGGTCACCCTTAGTCAAAAGACCACTCACACGTGAAATTATATAATTCTGCGCTGCTTGCCAGGAAATCACCAGCATTATTCCTATTGGATGAGATATTGTTAAACCTGACCGAGTTTCCAGGATGCGGGTCACACTACTGTCGCGACAAGGACTGCAAGGTCCCTAAAACCAAGTCCTATGCTAGAGCGTGCTGGGAGCAGACAGGAGCCGGGCGAGGTGTGCACGCCTCCTCCGCATCCTTCCCCAGGAGGCCAGAAGCGGTCGGCAGGAAGGGGACGTGAGCACGCGCCGGGAAGCACCAGGAGTGACCACACTGCACAGCCCCCAAGCCCTTGCTCCGCCGTTAGCCCCTCCACCGGCCTAATGCACACTGCTCACTCGTTATTTTACTAAACGTCACCCCAACTTCTCAGAAAGCATAACTGCCCTAAGTAAAAAATCTAAGACTTGGAAAGTTTATGTAAATTACCCAAAATCTCGTGCTCCTGAGCCTCAGTTTCCCCTTCTGATAAGGATTCTCATAACACTACCTACCTCAAAGAACTGCTATAAAAACGAATTATGTGTATCCTGTAGCCTTTCTGCATTTAATAGAAGCTGGTAGACAAACCAGAACGTTCACTTAACCAAAATTCACCAGACTCCTGCTCCTGAGAAGCCAGGCTCCGATGGAGGGGGGCAGCTACTCTCTTCCCCAGCCTTCTGCACCCTGACAACACAATTTTGTCCAAGCTCTTGGCCGAGTAGGAGCACGGGCAGAATTTATCACAAAGTAGATAACGAGAGTTGTGGCTTACGGAGAGAGGGCGCCCAGTGCCACAAAGACCTTACTCCCCCATGTGCAATCTGGGCACACTTTTACACTCCCAGGAGTCACCCGGGAGGGTCAGGAACTGGGACAAGTGTGAGGCTGATGGACCTGTTATCTATAAGCTGCTGTGGAGCTGCCAAGTGTCACCCTGTCCTCTCCAGATGGCCAGTGCCTCCTCAGGGACTTTGATCGTGTCAGGGACTTGTGGAACAAAAGTTCCTAATTTAAGCAGGGCCTGCTCAAGCAGAAGGGTCTTTAAAGAACCTGATGCCCTCAGCTGCGGCTGAGCCAGGGTGACCTGGTGCCAGGCTCCGGAGCTGGACAGCACTGTGCGGACATATGGCCCTGTGCTGTCACCGTGCTCAGAGGGGCTGTGGCTGTCACTGACTCCTACACTGAAGTTTTTGTTTCTTTCTTAGCTGTGACTTGCAAGGTGTCCTGTTTGGGCCCTTCCTGTGTCCCTCCGGCCAGGTGGTGTCTACCAAGCTGCCTGCCCATCTCAAGGGGACGCATCGTAAAGAAGACGCAGACGAATCTGTAAGGAATGCGGAGAAATGCACCTATGTGGTCACGCATGTCCACAACTGTGCACACAGAAAGGCTGAGGAGGGCGCTCACGGTGCTTGGGGCGCACGGAGAAAGAGCTTCCACGCTCGGCCCTGCGCTCTGAGAGCAGGCTAAGCGAGGTGAGGCGTCGGCACACACGTCCAGATGGAGGCTGTGGGAGCCGGCCAGCACTCGTCAAACCTTCAGCATGCCTTTAAAAACTGACAGAAAGAAAAAAAAAAACCTCACAGAAAGCATTTCACTGTGCAATTTTAAAAATAAATCCTGACAATTTCCTTAAACAAGGGCTATGTCTACAGCAGACCTGGTGTAAGGATGTGTTTTACGCATTAAGTCGTCTGGAATCAACTTCACTCTGCGCTACCATATTTTTCATAATAAATCATTGTCAACATTCTTACAAAAGCCCACCCATGACATGTTATTTGAGAAGTGCTGCAGTTTCTTGAGAGCTGTTTCCTTTGTGCCATTCAATTTGAAGAGGAAAACATTCTCCTGGAGGAGTAGCAAGGAAGAGCCTGGCCTTTATTTATCCTCTTTTCATGTTTCTTCTCAAGTATTTATAACCATTAGGGGAAAATGGGAGCTTTGTGATTGCCTGTTGACAACCAGGTAGAGTGAACAAGAAATACTTGTCCCAAGTCTTCAAATATCTGAACTAGGTTTCAAAAAGGAGGGTGACAGTGTGGAGGGGACCTCCACAAACACAGCTGTGGCACAGATCCACCCACAGCCGCTCAGAGGGAGGGGAATCGTCCCGTGCCTCTACAGCCGGGGTCGTCCAGAGAAGGCGCGGGGCGCTCCGCCCTGGGAGGCTCGTGGGGCCTCATGCCAAAGGTTTTCTCTGCCTGCTGCAAGCTCAGGGTAGCCCGGGAGCCCTGAGAGACCCAGGCTCTGTGTGCGCCTTCCACGCAAACCACTGCCCCTCTCTCTTCTTTTGGCTGTACTGGAGACTGAACTCGGGTCCTTTGTGCTACACTCCTGGCCCATTTTTATTATTTATGTTGAGACATGTTCTCACTTAGTTGTTAAATTTCCAGCCAGGCTGGCCTCAAATTTACAATTTTCCTGCCTCAGCCTCCCAGAGTACTGGGATGACAGGTGTGTGCCATCGGGCCCACCTTGGAGGATAAATTTTGAGCAATGGCCCGAGTCAAGGTAATAAAGTTTCTCTATTCAAAAATTATCATAGCTAGGTGTGGTGGCACACACCTGAAAGCTTAGCCCTTGGGAGCCTGAGGCAGGGGAAGATGCAAGTTCAAGGCTAGCCCTGGCTACATAGTGAGCTCAAGGCCAGCTTCAATTACGTTGTGAGACAAATAAATAAGCAAACAAAAATACTGTAGTGCCTTCAGCGTGCAAGGTTTCTGCTAAATATTTGACAAAATAAAAGTGAAATAGCAGGCCTTCTGATCTAATTAAAAAGTTCATAGCTGGGGCCGGGGAGATGGCTCAGTGGAATAAGCACTTCCCTGGCAAGAGCAAGGGCCTGAGCTCAATTCCTGGTTCTGCCAAAAAAAAAAAAAAAAAAAATCATAGCTAACTTTAAACTGTACCCCCAAACATAATCAAGACCAACAGAAAGGTGTCCACCTGGTGAGATTCTGAGAAACATGATTTTTGGCCCTGTACAGTGGCCTGTGCCTCTAAGCCCAGCACTTTGGGAAGCTGAAGCAGAAGGATTCCAAGTCTGAGCCTAGTCTAGACATCTCAGGGATATGGCAAGTTTCAGAACAGAAGAAGAAAAGGGCTAGTGGTGCAGCTCAGTGCAAAGGCCTGGGCTCAACCTCTAGTACGCACACATACACACGCACACACTCATGTACACACACATGTACATGTACACTCACACTCATGTGCACACACATATGCACGTGTACATGCATACACACATACACGCACACGCGTGTGCATGCACCTGCACGCACACAAACTGCAGCAAAGGAGATGGGCGAGGTCAGCGGCCGCACCCAGGCCTCGCTCCTACGGATTGCACCAGTGCAGTTCAGTGCTTGGTCCTCACGGGGTTTTCTGTTCTTTCTTTCTTCTTCTCACCCTGCATTTGCTGTCGCTCTGCCTGCGTGTGGTGAGGGCCTGCAGGCGAACTTGTCCACAGACAAGGAAGCTGCGGGGCAGTTTTCAGGTGAAGACCAGTGGAATATTTTTATTCAGGAAGAAAACGCTCCTAACAAGAAACCTGGACCCGATGCCGGAGCAGGCTGGGAGCGGGCTGGCCGCACGCGCATGGTGAGCGCCCGCCACCTCCCGCCGCACCCTGCTTCTGGCTTCCGTGTGCGGATGGGAACAGAGGTTAATCGTCAGGGTTTACGTGTGGTATTTAAGTGACGTTTATGCGAAGGAGAACTGGAACAAGCCCAGGCATCAGCCCTAGTAGCATAATCCAGACAGCGACTGATGCCGTGCGCGGGCTGCCGTCAGCTGGAAGACCGGCTCCAAGGCCACATGGGCCGGCGCGGGCGGCGAGCAGTACAGCTGAGGGCACCAGCAGGAGCAGCTCAGGGATCTGAATGGCGAGAGGGAGAGGACAGGAGGGGGTGGGGGAGAGAGCAAGGAAGACCAAGAGCAAGAGAAGAAGCGGACCACCGGCAGCTGCCCTCCTTGGCTCCCAGGTCTGGTCGGCTCCAGCGTGGAGCATTCCTGCTTCCCTGAGGTTTCTGTTTGGCTTTATGCTTTGAAGATTTTAGTTCATGAACATGCATCGCTTGATGGAAAAAATCCTGCTAATATCCAGCAACCCACGAGCTTCTAAAGTGAACTCAACCTGCAGCCAGGAGGCCGGATGCTGCTGCGTGCAGGCTCCCAACCACCCCACCCCAGCCCAGCCCAGGCCATCGGTCCTTTCTGGAGCACAAGACCTTCTTGCTCACCGCAGCCCTGCCACGCTGCAGAAAGCCCGAGCCTCCAGGCCCAACGTGGGGACTCTCCCACACACCCTCCCTGGAAGACCTCCACCGAGGCCACGCTGGTCCTGCCTTCCACGAGGAGGGCTGGGTGGTTTGGGGGATTCTATGCTCCACAGGACAAACCTTCTCAGCCCAGAAGAAGAAGAAGCTCAGCACAAGGATGCTGTCCAGCTCCTTGATCCTGGCCACTGGGCTCTGGTCCCCAAGAGGCCACTGAGGTCATCACCTCCCATCCACTGCCCCTTCCAACTTGCCCAGGCAAGTGCAGTTGGAGGAGCCAGGAGTGGTGGCATACATCTGTGATCTCAGCACACAGGAGGCTGAGGCAGGAGGGTCACCATGAATCTGAGGCCAGTCTAGGCCACATAGGGAATTTAAGGGCAGCCTGGACCACATAGCAAGATCCTGTCTGAAAAAGCCAAACAAAGAAAAATATAGCTGGAGGCCTCAAGGCCCCAGTGCTGACACCTCGGATTCCAGAAACCCTGCCAAAGGACAGTGATAAGCAGCGCTAGCACGCTTGCTTTGACAGCGTCTTTTTTGCCACCATTTGTAGTTCATCACCTTAAGTACCAGCAAATCCTGGTGGCTTTGCGAAGGGCTCCGCAGGGAGAACAGCGGGCAGCAGGCCTCCTGGGGTGGACCAGCTCCACATTCGAGGGCGTGATCTGACCCCAAGAGGTTCCAGCAGCTTCCCTCCAAACACGTCTACTCAGCCACCGCCCACGAATGCAGGAACCAGTGGCAGGGAGGCTACAAGGAGGTGGGTGCTACAGAACCACCAACACAGGAGGAACAGGGAAAAGGTGGGCAGGCGGGTGTGGGACCCAGGCCTTGTCCCAGCCGCGGCTCTGACCCAAACGTTTGAAACATGGATTTGCTCCTGACAGAGCCCAGCAGGACTGGGGTGCAGGTCCAGCGAGGCACCGCATGCACAGGGCCCTGGGACCAAATGAGATTCACTTTCATCTACACGGGAGAGGCATACAGAGACCCAGGACTCCGTGTGATCACCCTCAGCTTAGTCCACTGCTGGCGGGGCCAGTGGGCAGGCCACACAGACCTCTTCCAGGTTGGCCAGCTGAGCAGCAGTGCACAGGGGAGCTGCTGTCATGTCTGAAGTAAGATCGAGCCCCCCCCCCACGCCCGATATCAAGCACCGACTGAAGGTCTAACAGAAGCTGTTCTTTGTTCATTCACCGACACTGGGCCCAGCAGCACATGGGGTCACCCATCCGTGGTCCGTTCACACACACACCCCCTGATCAGCATGGGTAGGGCAGGCATCGCTATGGACTCAAGCAGCGTATCACAGTCTGCACGTCTGAGCAAATTTCCCAGATAAACAAGAGCTGGGCTGAACCTGGGGCTGTGCTGAGGGGCACTGACGCAGACCGCGAACAGAGCTCACCTTCCCGTGCCACGCTCAGTTCTGCATTGTAGGTGACAGTCAGGTGCCGTGGCCCTGCCTTCAGGAGCCCTGAGTGGCTGCCAGTGGTGGCTGCAGGGAGACCACCCGTGTTGTGGGGTCCACAGGAAACCCCCAGGCTGGAGGCCCCTGGAAAGCCAGTGTTATCCTATCACTCTACTATTGAGGGGCAAGTCGGGGACTCAGCAGAGACCCCTGGTGGGTTAGGGAAGCGCAGCTCCGGGTGTGTCTGTGACGCCACCCGCCATGTGGGTGCAGCCTGGGGAAGTCCCACACCAGGTGTGGGTGGCCCCAACCAATACGCCAGGGGCCCAGAAGCAATAAAGAGGGCAAGAAGGAACTCTGCTCTTTTGCTTCTTCCAGGGAGCTCTGGTCTTCAACACTGGCTTTAGAGGTTGAGTCCACTTCCTTCAGGCTTCCAGAGCAGCCCTGTGGCTTTCTGACGTGGACTCACACCAGTGGGCTGGAGCTCCAGGCCGCAGACCTTCAGCTGGATCCACCACTGTGCTGTGTGCAGAAGGCCGGGCTGCATCCTCCACCTGCTGCGCAGCAGCCAGTGGAAGGCGGCGTAGACCACTCATTATTGGTACAGATCTGTTCCTCTGGTGAGCTCCACTGGCACAGGGCCCCAGCAGCTGCAGAAAGAATGGGCCCCGCAGCTAAGCACCTTCTTTTTTTATGTTTGCGGTACCGGGGATTGAACTCAGGACCTGCACTTGCCAGGCAGGAGCTTATTCTACTGAGCTATCTCCCCAGCCCAGCACCTGCTCTTAAACAGGCCTCCATGTTCATATCGCACAGAAGCTTCTCCAGAGAGCTTCACAGGAAACCTCCCTCTGGGCCTTGTTAAGGCGGCTGCCGAAGCGGCTTCGGGACAGCGGGCAGCGTTCTGGGGACGAGCAGCCCTGCTCTAGCTGGACCCTCGGGTGGGACTCCTAACCCCAAGGACAGAGCCAAGGGGCTTCGGATGGGTGCAGCCGAGCAGGTGACAGGAAGAGACTGCGGCAGCACGTGCGCCACGGCAGACTGGTGGGGGCGGGAGGACGCCACAGCGCAAGGCCGCCCGTCTGCTAGGCTTGGTCATGTTGGATCTCCTACTCACGAGGCCCTGTGCCTTCTGGTTTGTGCCACAGGCGTCCCTAACGGCCTGTAGAGAGGACACCCAGGGCCTTC
>NDGN011470413.1:0-11893 GCA_002564285.1 Tympanoctomys barrerae | reverse complement strand
CCTGTACTTTGCCAAGCTTGTTCCAAGTAGGTGCTTTAGACCACTGGGCCATCTCGCCAGCCCAAGGGGAAGACTTCTTAGGAATCAGTCTGCCAGGGACTTCGGTACAAAGCCAGTCAGAAGGAGGCTGCCTGTCCGTGGGTGGTGGGAAGTCAGCTGGGAACTATAGACTAGAAAGGGGCTGCGAAGGTGATTAAAGCCTCAAGAAATTAAATAACAACAAGTGCTGGGGAGGGCAGGGGAAGCAGGGAACAATTGTACATTGTCGGTGGGAATGTAAACTTGTACAACCACCGTGGAAGCCAAGCCGGGTGTGGGGCGCCCCTGTGATCCCAGTACTGACACGCTCATATCCCTGTTTCTAGCAGCCCAACTCACGATAGTGAGTCTTGGAAGTGGCCTATAGGGCCATCAGCAGACGAATGCGTAAGGAACATGTGGTATTTCCACACAGCAGAGTGTGCTAATCTGCCATAGAGGAGGAAAAGGAGCCATTTGTGAGAAAAAGGACGCGCCCTGAGACCAGAATGGTGGGTGAAATAAGTCAGACACACGAGCTTAAGTATTGCATGGCTTCTCTCACACGGGAGACAAAACTATAAATAAAGAGCAAAATAAAAGGTACATAAAGAAAATAAGGAGATAGAGAATAAAAAATACAGAGATAGGGGTTTTTGGTTTAGTTTTTTTTTTTTGTTTTTTTGTTTTTTTGTTTTTTTGCAGAAAGAAAAACGGGACAACAAAATGAAGAGGAGAGAGAAAGGGAATGAAACAAAAAAAGAGTTGAAATGTGTTATGCCTGTGTCCCGTGAGGACAGGAGTTCTTCCGTACTGCACACACAGACTAACAGAATTTACAATTACTCTTACCAATTAAAAGTTATGAAGCACAAGAGGAAGAGTGGGCAAGACTCCTGGCTCTCTAAGAGCTACGCGGAGGGGAGAAGCCGCGGGGCTCCCGGGGCTGCCGAGCCGCAGGCAGCGGGGAGGAGCCAGGCAGACCCAGGGCGCTCGGCGAGGTCCACAGCGCAGCGCGGGCGGGACAAGGTCCACAGGCCGATCCCGGAGCGCGGCGAACGCTTGGGTGGATGAACAACCGCAATCCCTGCTGTTGACACACATGCCTGAGCTGCCAAGCCTCAACTCGGGCCAACCAGGGTGAGGATTGCGCAAGGGCTTGGGGTGGGGTGAGGCGGCTATGGGGGTGAGACCCTGGTCTCCAGCTGTGGGAGGGGAGGGGCGGGGAGAGGAACCGGCCAAGCGCCAAACAGGGCCTCCCAGGCGTGAGAAGCCTGCGCTACTGCCGCTGTCCTGCAATTCCCATCCCTCCCCCTCTCTGGGCCCCAGAGGATGGCATTCAGCCAAGGCGCCAGGGCCAGTGACCCTCGCACAGGCGCGGTACCAGGCTGGGCGGACAGGAACAAGCTCCCCAGAGCAGAGCCACTTATGAGAGTCACCTGGCGAGCTGCGGCAAGCAGAGCCTGCTGCTGAGACCCGCCCTCAGCAGTAAAATCGGGGGTGAGGAGGCGTGGAAATTGTTACCCTCGAAGCTTCCAGGGCGCAGCCAGGCTTCACAGCTGTGTGGCTTGAGGCGATCGGCTCCTAGTGTGTTTGCCTCCCCACGCGATGCAGCTTGGCCGAAGCGCACCCTCGTGAGCTGTGTGCCCACACCAACCTGGTGCAGTAACTCTCCTATAAATGCTAGCTACTATCTCTCGGGCTTTATGGTGCTTGTTATTCATGATTCCGTCTATAAATCCAAGCCTGAACACGAAGGGTTCCCTTCTTTGATTCTTCTTCTTTGCTTTTAATCAGGTACTGGGGATTGAACTTGGACCTGGTGCTTGCCAGGCAGCCGCTTATGCCAATAAGCTATCTCCGCAGCCCCCTTTTTTGATTTTTGATTTTTTTTTTTTTTTTTTTTTTTTTTGAGAACCTTGCTGGGCATGGTGGCACTTTGAGAGGCTGAGGCCGGAGGATTCCAAGTTCAGTCAAACCCAGTATTGGCAACTCAGTAATCTAGCGAAACCTGTCTCAAAATTTAAAATGAACAGGATGTAGCTCAGTGCAAAGGCCCTAGGCTTAATCCTTGGTACCACAGAGGAAAAGGGAGAAAGATCTCCCCAGGAAATTATCTTCATTTCTGGATTTATTTTTGCAGCAATTTTATTGAGGTATTGCTTATTATATAGTCACATAATTCACTCTTCTTTTTTCTTTTTGTATTTTTTCAAGGAAGGGTCTACAGGGGGTTCAGGGTCTCACTACTAGATTGGACTCATAGTGATCTGCCTGTTTACAGCTTCCCAAGTTACAGGCACCTGCCACCATGCCCAGACTCAATTGCCATCTCAGCACATCCCTGGGCGGGGCCTGGGATTGAACCCCTGGCCCCTATGCCTGCTTGCAGGCCCTTTAATCTGCTGAGCTATTTGGCCAGCCCTTCACTCTTTTTTCTCTCTTTTTTATTTCAAGACAATCTCTCACTCTTATTCAGGCTAGTCTTAAACTCATTATGTAGCTCAAGCTGGCCTTAAACTCATGGTGATCCTCCTGCCTCAGTCTCCCAAGTGCTAGGATTACAGGTGCACACCACCACATATGCCATTTAACACATACAATGTAATGGGGTATTTTTAGTGGATTCATATTCGCATTTTTAGGTTTGGTTTGGTTGTAAGTCATCTCCCAAGGCCTGTTAACTCCTGTTATCATTGCTGTTCATGACCCATTCTGGAAGAATACTGGCAAGCAAGCACTGATCCAGCCACACTTCCCCATGCCCAGCGTAGATGGTTCCTCAGAATGAGAATGTGACTACTTTTTAAAAATTGTTTATTTATTTATTTATTCATTTATTTGGTACAGGGTCTCACTATGCAGCTCAGACTCATAGTGATCCTCCTGTCTCAGCCTCCCCAGAGCTGGGATTACAGGCCTGCACCACCACCCCCAGTTTCGGTGGTCAGCTGGGCACAGGGCCAGCACAGCATGCAGTACTAGGGATCAAACCCAGGTCCTTGCGCTTGTCAGGGAGGCGCTTAGACTGCCGAGCTATCTCCCCAGCCCAGAATGTGACTACTTGAGTGTGACCTTCCTCCATATTATTATCCAATCCCTGTTAGAGGTCATGTCAGAAAATGAAAGCACAAGTGGCACAAGGGCCAGCAAGGAAAACCACCCTCTTGGCAGCCTGGCCCAGGGAAATCTAGGACCTTCCCTGGGGGTGGGGGGAAGGCTGCAGCCTCAGTCTGTACTCACTAGGGTTGGGAAACACCTCCCCTTGCACCCAGGTAGCAACACAATGGGCCCCAGAGCTTCCCTGGGTTTGAGGCCTCTGAGGAAGAGGTCTCCCTCCCCCAGTTCCAAGATACAAAGATGGTGACAGCTACTGGCGGCACTATCACCTTTCAGGCACTGGAGTCTCTACTCTGCTTGGTTCTTCCCATCTACCCATAAGGAATCTCCCCCTCTTTTCTTCTTAGTTTAGTACTGGAGGCAAATTTCCTCTGAGCATTGTCTCGCCGCTACTTCTAGGGTTTTAGCCAATTTTCTTCCCCTTCACCATAGGTAGTTTTCAGGTGTGTGTGTAAGTAGGTGTGTGCACATTTACATTTGCACTATAGAAACATACACACACTAAGATCTTATGCTCTGCAAACCATCT
The DNA here is from genome assembly GCA_002564285.1 of Tympanoctomys barrerae. Taxonomy (NCBI): domain Eukaryota; kingdom Metazoa; phylum Chordata; class Mammalia; order Rodentia; family Octodontidae; genus Tympanoctomys; species Tympanoctomys barrerae. Next base: position 8,226 of record NDGN011470413.1, on the reverse strand, counting down.
CTCAGGTCTCTGTACCCCAAGCACTGTTTCATGAGTCCTGAATGAAGAGGTGTCATGACAAAGAATTATGGGTAGTAGAGGAGGAAATTTCCGGTTCATCAGGATGGAGCCAAAACCGCTACCACACATGGTGAAATCAGCCTTAAATTGGTGTTACCCTGGCTTCTAAAAATACAAGAAGTACCTGACTGAAAAAGTTCATCCCAAGAACCCATTGCCAGTGAGCTACAGAGAACTCACTGGAAAAGTCTGGAAGCTGGTCTGTGGGTAGCTCCAAACGACTTTGTTTTGCCAACTCTTAGACACTCCCCAAGTGACTAAGTTGACTACAGGCGAAGCAGCAAAGGATTTGACCCAGAGTTTCACAAAATAAAGGTCAAGGCTTTGTTCTCTGTTAGTTATTATAACCTAGCTGTAGGCCCAAGTGAAGAGTTGGTATTTTTAACCAAAAAAACACTTTTAAATCCTGACTGCCTCCAAAGAAAACATAGATCATGCTCCTGATGAGTAGCTGGCTAAGGGCCCGGGAGTTTATTCTCCTCTGTACGTGTGGTGGACCCCACGTCATGACTCTGTCACACACGGCTGCTTTGTGCCTAGCCAGCAGTGGCTGGAGGTCCTTTGGATCAACAGTTCCCAGTGGGCAGTGCCTCAGTGTCACCCCAGGAGCTGGTTAAAAATGCAGTCTGGGTCCTGTCTTCAGCTTCTAACCCAGTAGTCTGAGAGGTGGCCTGGGGGCCTGCATTTGTTTAAGGATGGCCAGTGGTTCTGCTGCAAGCAGCTGCAACTCTGTGCTGGAAAAACAAGAGGGAAAGAGAGACTATCCCGAGAGAAGAAGGAGCCCCGCCAGGAGGAGGGAGCCCACCTATGGGTGAGGAGATGCTACCTTACGGATCTCTGTCCCTTGGGCCCCCCGTGAATCATTTCTGCTCCTTTTTCAAGACCCAGACTCCACGAGGGCTGGCCAAATAGCTCTGCGGACTAAAGCACCTGCCTAGGCAGAGTGCAAATTGTTCGATCCCCATCTTGCCGTGCTGGCCCTGCCCCCAAGGCACACGAGCGCAATTGAGACTGGGCGTGGTGCCGTGCTGGCCCTGCCCCCAAGGCACACGAGCGCAATTGAGACTGGGCGTGGTGTTGTGCACCTGTAATCCAAGCGCTTGGGAGGCTGAAAACAGGAGGATCACTACGAGTTCGATCTGTGTGTAGTGAGACCCTGTAGACCCTGTACTAAATACTTATTAAAAAATTAAAAAAAAAAAAAATCCAGACTCCATGCCACACCTCTGCACTGCTATCATCCATGGTGCCAAAAAGAAGGAGGCCCCGGAATCTCCAAGGACTCTAAATTAGGGCCCCCAGGGCCGGCCAAATAGCTCAGTGGATTAAAGCTCCTGCAAGCAGGCTCAGGGTCTGGGGGTTCAATCCCCCGGCCTGCCGTTCTGGCCCCACCCCCAGAGCATGCTGAGAGGGCAACTGAGACTGGGCATGATGGTGCGAGCCTGGAATCCCAGCTCGTGGGAGGCTGTAAGCAGATGGATCACTATGAGTCCAATTTAGTAGTGAGACCCTGAGCACCCTGTAGACCCTTCCCTAAAATACAAAAATAAATAAAGAAATAAAATAAATTGAGGCCCTGGTACATTTTCTTTATGACATTGGCTCACATGTCATAAAGAAAATGTACTGTGCCCAAATCACCTATGGCGAGCCGTAGCTACACAGCCAGGGAGCTGGAGGAGGCCCCCTGGGCCTACACAGATGTCCCAAGGTAACACACCGCTGGTGCCACAGGTTGATGGCCCACGCCGGCACATCCACACACAGCCGAGACCCAGGTGAGAGTTAGAGAGAGGCCCTGCCAGCCCCTTTCTGATCTTCTAGTGCAGCACCCAGTGTTACATATGCGGTGGGCATGATAGGATGCCAAGGGTTGTGTGGAGCATGTCTACTCGGTGTCGTGGACCAGCTGCAGGAGCACAGGCTCCATCGGTGTAGGTTTCCAGGGAAGGAATGCTGAGAGCCATCACTGAGGTCCACCTGGGTGGAGGAGCACTGACCTGCCGCATCTGCCAGCTGCACACACTCCCTGAGGTTGCCACACAAACGCCCACTGACCAGGTGGCTTCCCGAAAGTCTATTGTTACAGAGGCCAGAACTTGGAAACTGATATCACTGGGCCAAAATCAAGATGTGGACAGGACAGGGACCCTCCAGCACCTTTGAAGGAGACCATTTCCTGCCTCTTTCTGCTTCCAATGGCCCCAGGGGTTGTGGACCGGGCAGTATTATCCCAGCCTCTACTCTCCCCCACCCACAGCAGTCTCCCCAGGGCATCAGAGCTCCCTCTACATCCTACATAAGATGCCAGGTTTCAGGCCCACCGGTGGTCCTCCCTAGACACTGCTGATTACACCTGCCAAGACTCCCTCACCAAATAAAGTCACACACATAGGTAGAGCAGGGCTTAAGACTTGGACATATTTTGTTGGGAGGACACAAATTAACCCACTGTACCAGCCTTGTGGTGTCCAGGGATTAAGTGCCTCTCCCTCCTGTCCCTTGACCCCATGCAAACTTTGCAGTACCCAATTCCTTGAACTTCTTCTGCCAGGGACGGGACCACCCTGGTGTCAGTTCTGGCTCACTGTAGGCCTCCCCTCCAGCAGCTGGGACAGCAGGGGACCTGGGGGGCTGGAGACCCAGGAAGCTTCCTGGTCCAACACAGATAAGGAGGACCAAGCCCTCCCTGCACGTCACCTGATCACAGTGTGGCGGGCATGTCCCAGGGTGTGAACTTGGGTCAAGGCCATAGTCAGCTGCTCCCGCCCCACTGCAGCCCCCAGGGAGCAGCACCATGTTCTGCTGAAATCAAACTATGTCCTCCAAGGCCACCTGTGTCATGAAAGAATGCGCAACAGGGAAGGTCCAGAATTTACCATATGGATCTGGTCACCTGCCAAAATGTCACAAAGCTCTGGGCAAAGACTCCAACCCCTTTGGCTGGGAGGCCCCTGTGACAACCCCAGCCACCTCCCTGGCTGAATGTCCTGTCTTCCCCCAAACCTTGGGCCACTGGCAGGTCTCTGGCCACCTCTGCTCACCTCTCTTAATTTCTACAACATTTGCTAACCTGTTTCCTTTGCCTTTTGCCCATTTCTCACATTGTCAACCTCTATCCAACCCCAGGACAGCTACCTCTAAAGGCTTGTGTCCAGCTTCCCTCTGTAGGCCCCACAGAAGGCTGGCCTGCCTCTTGAAACACTTAACACTTTGTGCCACCCAAGGCTTACTTATCCTGTCCCCCCGCCACACACTTGTCACACCCCTACACACCTCCACACTGAGCCCCTAGAAGTATGGTTTGCTTCTCTTCTGTTTCCAGCACCTGACCCTATTAATACCTATCAACAGTTGGTGCCTTAACAAATGTTTGTTGGAGTGTTGAATGCCCAGAACAGAGCAACTTGATATTATGAGATACACAGGGTTGAATTTTACATAAAGAAAAAAGTACCATGTTATGAGCAAAATGATGGCAACATCTTTCTGATGTTTTTTGAGAGCATACAATACACACACCCAACCCAGCTAGGGTCTGTTACCAGGTCACTGTTTCTGTAGTCCCTTCTAGAACTTTCCTGTTATCAGTGTGAACACAAGAATCACTGTTAAAAAGAGCAGCCAAAGAGCACACCCTTAGGAAACCAAGATTTTGATAGGATCTGGATTGCTATCAGCTCAAGGTTAAATTTCCTGAGCAGGCTGCAAGTGTGTGAGTGCACACATCCTGTGTGGTTGATTCTTAAAGATTCAAGTATTTCAGAGAGGGAGTGCAGACAAGGCTCGCTCTGTTGGGAGGCTGGTGGCTTGTTAAAGGGCTGAGGCTTCCCCATCTCCACCCCGGGTAGGTCAGACCTCAGTGCTAACCTCACTTCACCCATGTCAGCTGGATACTCACAGATTTATTTGTGGTGCTGGGGTGTAAACTCTAGACCTTGTCCACGCTAGCCAGCTAGCCAGTGCTTTACCACTGAACTACATTTCCAACCCTTTTTAATTTTTTATTATAAATTTTACTCCCCACACCCCCCTTTTTTTGAGACAGGGTCTTGCTACATTTTCCAGGCTGGTATTGAACTTTCAATCCTCCTGCTTCGGCCTCCCAAGTAGCTGGAGTTAGTGACAAGTGCCCCCTCTCCTGGCTGGATGTCCACTTCCTCCAATGTGTCCTGCGCCCTCCCCAGCTCTGCTGTCTCCTGAGAAGGCCCTGGAATGCCCTTGCACTGGAGCTTCTACCTGACAGTACTCTTCACATGCTGTGGTCTGACTCATTGCGGTACAGTAATGAAGATAACAAGCCCCATCACCCCTTCCTTCCACCTTAAACTTTTAGCTGGACATGTGGCCATCTGCCCACAGCCTGCATCCTGCACCTCCTTTGTAACCAAGCATGGCCAGATGCCCAGGTCCTGGCCAACAGGAAATGTGACCTGCCTCTGGGTCTGTGTGTCCCTCCACCCTGTTGTCACCCTCTGCACAGCTGGGATCCCCTGGAGGCCCTCGCTGGGCTCCAGCCACATGTAAGAGGACAGCAGCCTGCAGTGTGGTGGAGCAGGGGAACGAGAAGGAGCCGCATGCTGAGAGACTGCAGGGTGGCGCTGCCCACAGCCTCAGGGCCACCCACACCTGCACCCTCCAGTGCAGGGCGGGAGGCAGGAGGGCTAAAAGTTGGGGGGCAAGGCTTAGGATTTAGTTCAGTGCTACAGCATCTGCCTGGCAAATGTGAGGTCATGAGTTCGATTCCCAGTACCAAAAAAAAATCAAGAAGAAAGTTGGAGGGCGGCCTGGGAAGTTTAGTGATTCATTGAGACTGTGCCTCAAAATAAAAGATAAAAAAGGTTAGTGTGGAGCTGAGTGGTAACCCATTGGTCTAGTACATGCCAGGCCATGGGTTCAAGTCCTAGTAAAGGGGGAAAAAATGACCTTGTATAAATCACTGTATTTTGTGGGGCAGGGGTTGTCTGCACTTATTGCCTGTCATCTGCTATGTGAAGCATCTCGAGAGCCCTGCCTGCGTCCTGGAGGCTATACACACACAAACACATGCATGCACACACACATGCACATACACATGCACACATACATACAACCACACACAGTCATACACATATACATGCACACATGTGTGCACGCATGCACGCACACATGTGCACACACAGCTGTGGCACTTAGTGTGAATGACAAGTGGTTCTACAGGACCCTGAGATTCCCACAGCCGTCCAGGCACCCCCCATGTGTCCCGGGGACCCCCGGAATGAGCAGCACAGCATCCTGATCGAAGGAATGAGCGACCCAAGGGCTCTTCCCACCTGAATTCTCCTTGTAGAAGTAAAACAAACACAGCATCTGCAAAGCCAGCGCACAACATGATTATGCAGAAACCAGAGAGAGTGCGGCTGGCAAAGCGCAGGCCTGGCCCGCGCGGCTGCGCATCACCCTTCTCCAAACATAGAAGTGACAGCAGAGCCCGGAGATGATTCACACAGCCCTGGACCAAAGCCCCTGTCTTCCTGGGGACCCCACCTCCCTCAGCAGGCCCAGGGGAGAAGGTCACAGGCTCTCAGGACCCAGACAATGGGACAATGAAGCCTGGATAACCTCCCCTGGGCACTGTCCACATGGCCAGGCCTGTAAACACAGTTTCTCAGAAGTGCTGGTGAGAAGTACTAAGTTGGTTCTGTCAGGCCACCCCAGAAAAATTTAGAAAAGAGAGTCTTCACAGTCTGTCAGGAAATCAAGCATCAGGATCTTGGGCTTCTGCTGCTTACCTGCTATGCAACCTGTGACAAGCAGCTTAGACTCTCCTTTTCCTCACCCAAGAAACAGGCATAACACGAGGCTGTCATAGGATGGCGCTGATACCTCCAGGTGATGAGAGCCTGGCAAACAGCATGTGGCGGTCGGCCTCAGGACCATCATTATCCTCGTTGTCCTCACCCTTGGTGAGAGCTCACTCCACAGGACCCACATGTCAGGAGAAAAGCAAACAAAACACCCATTTTCCAGATTTAAATAAAGAATAATGACCTGCTATGCATGGTGGTGAGCACCTATAGTCCCAGCCACTTGGGAAGCCAAGGCAAGAGGATTCCAGCCCAGCCCTGACCTCAAAAACAAAAAACCAGTGAGAGGATGAGGGATTTAGCTCAGTGGCACAGGGCGTGCCAGGCAAGTATAAGGTCATGAGTTTGATTCCTGGTCAAAAAAAAAACACAGTGAGAAAAAGCAAGCCGGGCCCCCAAGGGGTTGTAGGTCACCAGAGATGCTCCCCAGAGACTCCGTGGGCTCCTTGGCCCCACACTGCTCTGGAAGCAACATCAGTGATGACCACAGGGCCTTTGCTTGGGGCTCTTCCTCAGGCAGGGAGCCAGGGGCTGACCACTCCGGCTGGAGTGGTTTCTCAGGAGACAGGGCCAGGCTTCCCTGCCACCCAGTGCCCTGAAGGCTCTGACCCTGCCTGGGTCTCCAGTGGCCAAAGGCCTATGGCACAGGGCCACAGGAAAGTGTTTTGATGTTTGCTAACAAAAACCTATAAAGAGCCAGGAGTGGTGGCGCACACCTATAATCTCAGTACTCAGAAGACTGAAGCAGGAGGATCACTGGAAGTTCAAGGCCAGCAGGGGCTACATAGTGAGACCTTGTCTCAAAAAAATAATAAGGGCAAAAAAAATACAGATACAGTAAAGGGACCAGAAAGGCACAGGTGACATTGTGGGCAAGTATTTAGGAAGGAATGAGCGAGGACATGTAACTGAGAGCACAGGAAGAGCGAGCAGAACTCAGGTGCTTTCCACACTGCCCTAGGCCTTTAGTAGAAGGACTCTGTTGCAGCCAGGCCTTGGCTGTGTGTGTGTGTGTGTGTGTGTGTGTGTGTGTGTGTGTGTGTGACACTGTGCCTGTGACACTGTAGGTGAGGGAGTCTGAGCATGTGTATTACAGACACAGGCACAAGTGGTGGTCAGGGAGAGAGCCAAAGCTAAGGAGACACTTGGAGAGACAAGAGATAGAGGGAGAAAAGAAAAGGGTAGGGGAGAGATGGGAAAACAGGAAGGAAGGAAGAAAGAGAAGAAAGATAAAGAGAAGCAGAGGTAGAGAGGAGAGAATAGATACAGGCACAATATCACAGACGCTGTGATGATATTTCACCACCTCAAGTTCTCAAAGTGCCTTCCCTGTCATCCCTGCATACCTGCAGCTTCTCTCCTGAGGATGCACCCTTGAAGGAATGTGCTGGAATGTTCTGGAATGTTCTGGGTGCTGACCAGCATCCCCATCCTCCAATCCTGACCAACTCCCATTCCTTCTTCCTCCTGATTCAACAGTACCTCCTTGCTGAGCTCTGTTTCTACCATCACATTGAAGAGACATCTAGGCCTCATGGTCTCTGACCTGATGAGTCAGGTGGATGGATCCTCTGGTTCCCTAAGAAGAGGCTATAAACCATTCCCACCCCCAGGATGAGCAGTTGTAAGAACCACAGTCCAAGGTCAAGGTTGCCCAGGCTGGCCACTAGTGCTGGAGGGGCCTGGAGGCTCCCAAGCACTCCAAGGACATCTACCCACTTCCAGGGCCTGGCAGACACTGAAGTGACCACACATCATGGCTCCTACTAGAACTGAAAAGAGCGCTGTCCCTGGAGAGGCCTGCCACAGCTCTCAGGCCTATTATTTTCAGCCCTGTGGTTTAACTGTAGCCCTTCAAGCCCTCAGAGCCTGGCAGCTCCACACTTCGCCCTGTGAACACACTCATCCCAGCATCTGCTGTGGGTGGGGAGCTTCCCCATCCCTGCCCCTTCCTGCCCAGGTACCCATACGAGAAGCACAGCTGCAGGGTCCCACCCCACCCCAGCAGAGGCCATGCGCCTTAGGCTAGGTCTCCCACAGCTGCAGGCTCCCCTGGCAAAGGCAATGCCACGTTTTTGGGTTTTTTTTTTTTCTTTTCTTTTCTTTTTTTTTTTTTTTGTACTAATAGACGACATTAATTTTATTTGCATTTATTTTATGCTTAATTTATTCCTGTGCCACAAGTTTTTGTTTCTTCTGGGTTATCTTTTTCTTCTGTGCAACTTCCTCCTCTGGTTTGGAAACAATTTGTTCCTTGTCAGTAAGGATCATCTCAGTATGGCAGGGGGAGCTCATGTATGGATTAATCCGGCCATGAGCT
>NDGN011470398.1:0-11098 GCA_002564285.1 Tympanoctomys barrerae | reverse complement strand
GGCTCAATGGAATAAGTGCTTCCCTGGCAAGCGCAAGGGCCTGAGTTCAATCCCTGGTTCCGGTTTAAAAAAAAAAAAAAAATTGAAAAAAGATAAAGAAAACATGGAAGCTTTGCATGGCTTGTCACTGGCTCCAATGTGGACAGAGGGAAGATGTGCTCTGCCTGCCAGAGGAAGGGTGAGCTTCTGGGTGGGCTGCATTTTGAAACCATCCCTGTTACGAGTGATTAAGAGAAACCACAAAGACTACATTTATGGTGCCCACTGTCCAAAGATTTGAGCAGAACTGAAAAATAAATGTGTCGTTTCCACTGAGCAGGAGGGGAGTGGCAGGGCTGCCTTGTCAGATGCTGCAGTGCAGTACGCCACACCCTCAGAGGCAGGGCAACAGTGGCAGAGTGACCAGGCTCAAGGGAAATGTGACATAAACACCAAGGTGTTACTGAATGCACACAGGACTGTGGCACAAAGGCAGAGAAAAGGGAGGTAGTTGTTTCTTGGGAGACAGCAATCCAAAGGGCACAGCCAATGCCCTTAGGAGGGACAGCGGGAACTTCCTGAGAAGGGAAGACCCACACAAGCAGAGGTGGATGCCTAGCCCTGGCCAGCAGGGCTCCTCTTTACTAGGGTGGGCACGGCAAGAGGCAAGAGGGTGAGCAGCCAGGGAAAAGTGCAGCCAGCGTCTTCCCAGACAATACCATACTCGATGGGACAGCAGAAGGAAGCCTTTAGGAAAAAACTCTGTGGACAGTCTAAGGTAGAAATACAAAAATTCAGAGAAATAACTCCACTGTGGTAGGAGCTAGGGGAGTGGACATTTGCGAAGACTAGTTATAAAATAAACCAAGTCAGGTGTTGGAAAGGAACCGTCAAGAAGCCTGAGTGAAGGGAGGAGAGGCAATTAGCTGAGGCAGGAGGTGCGGCGGGGCAGGCAGTGCTCTCCCACCCACGCTGGGTGACGGAGGGCAGGAAGCACCAACGGGTGCTGCCGCAGGAAGACGGAATCGCACTGGAGCTAGGGTGTCAGGGACGGTCACTGCCATGCAGGTGGCACAAATTAGCCCCTGGGATCGGCAGGCACAGGTGGATGCTAAGCCACCACGCCATAAATCGCCACACAGCCAAACAATCAGAAATCACCTCTGTAATAGCCTCCTAATAGTGAGGCAGACCCAAATTTACAAGCCTGGGTTTCAAGGAAACGAAGCAGGTGGTAATAACGGTATTTTACCACTTCTCTTCCAGCATCTGTTTTCATCCAAATGTAATATTTAAGATATTTACATTTTGAGAGGTCTTTCTTCCAATTCCAACTTACCTATACTAAGATATGAATATGCCCTTGACTGTTTTCACAATGTTCATTTTATTTTTGTTTGGAATTATTTTCTTTGGGATCAAGAAGTAATGTGCATATGTACCTGTTCCCAGTGACGAAGTGTAGATACTCTGCATTGCAAATATATACTAATAAAAAAGTAGGAGAGAAATGTTCATTTTATTAAAGATCCCATGAAAACTGTGCTATAGCTTTTAAGTCTTCCTCTTAGAGTCTTGTCAAGTGTGAGATTAGCCAGAATGCCTCATCCTGGGAATTAAAAGTGAGTTTCCAGACCTCGGGCACTCCACTCTGACCCCCCTGCAGCTGAGGCAGGGTGGTGACCAGCTGGGCACTGGGCACTGCATGAGGGGCCACAAGAGGGCCATTTTTGGAATCCAGTCGAAGCCCCCATTTTCGTGAGAAGACGAGTTCTACTGTTGATAAATTGTTCTTCTCTGGAACAACAACGCACCTGAGTTCACTCAGAGCACAGCACTGGATCACGTCAAAGGGCACACGAGGGGGAAGGGTGCACAGAGCTCCAGGGTGAGGATAAAACACGCCGTCTTCCCTCACCAGTGCAAGGTGGGTGTTCAGCAGGACCAGGGACCGGCAGAGGCCACAGCCTGGCTCACCCTCAACTCTGACTGTTGTGTACAGCAACACCTGAACCTCTGCCAGAGAAGGGACCTCACCTTCCATATTGCCGTGAAGAAAGTAAACCATATCGACCAAGGTGGTCTGGAATTTGGAGGACAACTGAACCCCACTTGTCAAAGCTAACGTGGGGATTTCTACTTTCCAATCAAGAGAAAGCTGAACCAAGTCTTGTTGCAGTAATGGATGGCTCGCATAGGCAGGGGCTTCAGCCTTTGACACTAGCACACACAGGAGATCCCGGCAGAGCTGCTGGGAGAGGCTTTTGTTGTAAGTGAATGCTGTGAGCAGGAGACCTTCTGTACAGCCCAGGAGTCGGACACTCTGCCCGCCAAATCCAACCTGAATCTCCTGCAGTCTAGAGAGAGGCAGAGCATGAAAAATGCTCAGTGAGCCTGGGCAAGTATTTGCCAGGACCAAGGCATATAACGCCGTGGGAAGCAGGAGCAGGCACCCTGGCTGGGGCTCGGGGTGTGAGCAATTGGCAACAGCCAGCCAGTAAATGCCTCTGACTTCCTTCAGGCTGTCTGCAATGCCAGGCACAGCGGAAGCCACATGCTTCTGAAGGTCTCCAAAAGGGCATGCTTGCAATTTCAACATGAGAGCTGGGAATGGCAGGAGGGTCTGTATAAATGCACAGTTCTGTCCAACATCTTCATACTGGAGGCAGAAAACCGAACTTGGTGAGGAGCCTGGTAAGCCCGCAGCCTTGAAGGCAGAGGCCACATAAGGCATGGCCCTCTTCATTGGCACGAGGCTCCCTATCTCTGCACTGCTACTGCCAAGCTGAGCTCCAGGAACACAGTGGGGTCCTGATGGTGCTACTTGTGACTCCAAGGGCAAGGCCTGGGGCAGCTGCTTCAGCACAGGCAGGCTTCGTAAGAATGCTGTCAGGTGCGAGGTAAGCCCACTTGGGGCACACACTCTCCCCAAATGCATGACTCTGCTGATCACTGCGGTGCCCACATGCAGCAGGTGACTACTGCTGTCTTTATAAAGTTCTGAGAACTTGTGGTAAAAATATCCCAGGCCACTGTTGCCTTTGGCCCTGATGTTTATCAGTGATGCTGCAGAGCTAATCTTTTCAGTAGCTAAGGCGTTCTCATCTTGCTCACCACAAACTGTGGTGACCAGGCCACTTGGAGAGGTGCTGCCAGATGCACATTCCTCCCAAGCAGTGCCCGAGAGATCGCAGGCATTGCTTCTGCTGTCTGCAAGGGCTTGCTGGGATGTGCACTGCAGCCATGTCCAACTGGAATCAGCTGCCAAGCTGTCTTCATCCTTGAAAGTCACTGGCTTACTGAGATCTTCTGCCCTTCCCTGAAAATCCTCTGCAATAATGCTGGTCTCCTTCCCATTAAGAAAAGTGCTTCCGGGTAGATGTAGGCACTCTGGCTCCAGGTGGGGAGATCTTTGTTCAGGGAGATCTTTGCACCCACTGTTGGGCAGCACCTCAGCCCTGGAGGACGGATCTTGTCCCTCCTGTGATGATGCAGAGGACAGCCAGGAGGCTCTGGGGCCTGTGCTGCTCCCCAGCGGGTAATGGCTGCAGTAGCTGCTCAGTCCCACCTCTCTCCTCTCTTCTCTGATAACAACATGGGCAGTGTCAGTGGAGTCTTTGGACGGAAGACAGACGACACATTGTGTCACCAGCTGAGACTGCCTTTTCTGTGCAACATGTCAAAAAAAAAAGTTGAAATGGGCATGTAGTATCACTTCCTGTGACTTTTTTGCATATGATGATTGTTGTGGTTATTGATTTCACTGGGAGGAGTAATTTAGAGGTCAAGAGCCTAAGCCATTGATATTGATTGACACATGATTTTAAAAGATCTAATCTATACACAGCACATCAATGTCCATATTATACATCTTATGAATTGCTGAGCACTTGATACAAGCACATAGTACAGGACTGCTGATCCACAGTATCCAATTCTTGATCTCAGATTTTGTTCTCTCTGGAGTAAATTCCAAGGCTTTGGCCTCCATGTTTAAAATGCCACACTTAGATGTGAAAATAAGTGCATGACTGTATGTAAGAAATGTAAAACCATCAGGGGATACATAAGGAAAATCTGAAGGCAAGGCCAAGGGGAGATCGCAGGTACTGCAACCCAGGTCATGCCTCCCTTTTTTCCGTCTGTTTCATGGGGATCCTTACTTGTGTCCTTCCTTTCAGGTCACCATCATCAGGGAAGGCTTGCTGCAGACCTACTATGTGCCAGACACAAGGGACACAAAGACATAAACAGTGATGCTGTGCTCTGCCGGAGGGTACCTATGCCAGAGATGGGGCCCAGAAGGGCACGACGTCATTACCAGGTGGTAGTCACCATCAAGTCAGTTATGCTCACAGTAGAGCAGTCAACTTGGTGCTGTCTGTTCAGTAATATATGGACACTGGTGGGAGGGAACATTTCCACCACCTAGCACTTGCATTTTGTTTTCAAATCTAGAACTCACAAGGACAGGCGCCACAGACAAGGAAAAAAATAAGCAAAATCTTACAAACTGTATGCCCAAATAAACATTAGTTTGACAATCTACCAGAGAAATAAGCTAATGAATCAAGAATATTTTCTTTGTATTACTGCCAACTCATAGTCTATAAATGAAAAAGGTTTTCAAAACATGGTGAAGTACTCAGTTTCATTTCCAAACCTTGCATCTGATTATATAATTCTGCCTTTTAAATGCAGACCAAGGGAAAGGATACTGTTACAAAGAAAAGCCTGGGCAGAGCTCCACCACTGCTGCACGCCACTCAAGTGAAGCCAGAGCAGTTTTCAACCTGCAGGATCTCATTTAATTTTAAGTCCATATAATAGCTTGCCTTCCCCATTAGCCATTAATCTCACTGGGACTTCAAAATTCTAATTATGCAACTAAACATTAAGAAAATTTAATCACACAAGCATGCCATAATTTAAGCGACCCTATCAATCTGAAAAATCATTACCTACCTCATATTTTAGCTTACGTTGAATGGTGCCATTGTGAAGTTTCTCATTATCCTGAAAAGAAAATAAGAAGCCTTCTATATTAAATTATAGCATGTTCATAAAGGGGAGAAAAACTGATTCAATTAGAAGTATTTATGGGAACAAAATTCTGAAGAAACATACTTATCATTCAACAATGACAACCCTTCTATAGAATTTATATGCCTAAGGCAAACAGGACTCTATAGATCCATCTGCCTGGAAGAGAACTGAACTATTTACTCCTAATCTTACAATTCTATAAACAATATTGCAAGGAAGATTTTCTTTATCTATTTCTTAATTTGCACATTAGAAATGAACTGTTTCACAAGTTGATAAAAATCTCTCAATGGGAAAAATGTATTTCTACTTTGAATAATTTAAAGTAAATTAAATACTTAAAAAATTGGCTGTATTTTAGGAGAAAAAAGGTACATGTTAGATATAGAATTCTGGTAAACCACACAAAATACAGTAAAGCAATTTAGGAGACTTTATATCCACTTAAGAGTTTTCTCAGAATTGCAAAATACAAATGAAGTTATTCTTGAATTAAAACTATGTGTAACCTGTTAGGCTCAATCCAAGAAATATTTCATATGATTTGTTTCGATATCCCACATCTGAATTTTCTCTTAAGTACCAATAATGTAAGCCCTCACACTATCGCTGCCACCAGTAACTTACCAATGAGGTCATGTTCAAAAGCAAACAGTTCTTTCTGCTCACCTTCATCAGATCTGTAGAAGCATGTCTAGCATCACCAACTGAATGATACAAATCCTGAAGCCGTCTTTGGACTTCCTCTTCAATGTAAGCATTGATTCTGAAAACCACGGAGAGGGGACAAATTTGAATATCTCTAACTACACGTGATTACTATGTCTCTCTTTATGACACTGTAACAATAGGAAGTTTTACCATTCTAAATGCAATACATAAAAACTTAGGATCATAAACAATTTTCTTCTATGCAAGAAACCTAGCGCCATGCATTCATTATTTGCTTTTCCCCAAAATAAGGAAGAGTTAAATGAAAAAACAGTATACTGAGTCAGGAAAAGAGACTAAGACACCTGGACTGAACCTGTTCTGGATTGCCCCTTGGAAGCCTACTGCAAGAAAGGAGAGAGTTACAGTTGTAATGTGGGAAGCCCTGTGACTATCATATCTGAGTCTAAGACACAACACTTGGTCTCCTCACACAGAAAAGGATGCTGCAGATTTCTCAATCACATCTTTTATGATTATAAAATATTAAAATGAAGGTGTATAGCCTAAGGAAGGAAAATGTCATAGTTTGCTACGTTGCTCCTGGCGTGCCATGTTTCTCCAAGTGGGCTGTCTGCTCCAGGCCAGGGAGACCACATCATAAAGGTCTTGCCTTTCCCAAACACCTGGCACCAGACCACCTTGAGGTCCAGAGGTGAAGGAGGGGAAGCCAGAGACAGCGAACTTCTAAAGCACTGAGCAACGATTATCTGGTACCCCACAGAACATAGGTGAAATTGAATGAAGTGTAACAATCAGCTCTAGCCATCCCAGGAGATTGCAATCCAATCTCTGTTGTGTCCTTCAGAGGACAAAACTGGTAAGACTACAACTTTAGTCACCAAAAATCATTTCTGCAACATGGTTACTGAAATGAAGCCTGGCCCAGTTTTCTACTATACTCCTCATTTTATGAACACATTAGAAGGAATAAATTAAATGGGCTCCATAGACCTCTTAGCACAACCACTAAATAATAAATCTACCTTTGTATTTCTAAATACCTGCATCACACTGTCAAGTTTTTTTCTGTATAGTATTCAATTTAGAGAATTCTCTAAAATGCTTAGTATAGACATTAACATTTTAGATGAAACAGCCTGAATAAAGTATAGTGTATACTTCTGGTATTGAAAATAAATTCATGTGCAACTAAACATGAAACAAAGTTACATATAAATCATCTTCCCTGACCTTCACTTCAATTTGAAACTAGCTCCAAGGAAAACACAAACCTAAATTTCAGGAGCACCCGAGCCTTGTGGCATTCTGAGTACACTGTGATAGCTAAGCACTTATCTCTTAATATCCAGGACGGACCGGCAGTTTGAAACGTCCCTAAGATACATAGATGGGGAGAAAAAGAATCATTGTTTTCTCATAGTGAGAGAATGAATACATTGATTTATCTGAGAGCTCTAAGCCACAGAGTAATTCATAAGGGCATCTAAGCTGAAATTTTATTATCTTACCATCAGATATACTTTTAATATGATCATTCTGAATATACTAGTGCAGTTTTTTAAGCAAACTTCATCTATTTATAATTAATGATATATAAAGTAACTGTGAGCACCAGGTGCTCCTTCTTGGCATGACTAAATTAATTCTACATCAGTGTTCTTTTCGACCTAGCCTTGCACCCCTTTATTCTGGATGAGCTTTTAATGCTGCCTTCTCTCACAGACTACCTGCACCAAGACTGTGGATCTGTCTGACCAGTTCATTCCCAGGCCCTTGATTTCCTTCATATCTCTGACCCTGTCACTAGCCAGACAGCAGCTGGCAAAGACAGACTATTACTCCGGCACAAGAAGTAGCTCCATATACAAAGAGGCTGACGCAGGAACGACAGTGCAAACTAGCAGGTGTGGCCTTCCTCTGCAGGGCACCCTGCAACTCTCGGTACAACACTGACCCTACAGATCACCTGCTTTGGCCACTGGATTTCATACTCTAATCTACAGAGATGGGAGCCACATGGACTCATTGATTAATGGTATTTCAGGCACATACACACACACACACACACCATGTAGGAGAGAATGTTTTGAAAAGCATGGTAGGTCTATACAAGAACTCTATGTGCAAAGAGATTTGCCTCCTAATAGGAAAGATGTCACACACCTGTTTAAAAAAAAAAGTGTAAGTTGGGAAGGAGCTATAAGAAGGGTACAAGTGCTACATGTACCTCAAAGCTGGATCTGACCAAGGGGAAGACACTAGCAAGTGTTGGGCAGTAGCTGTGCAGAATTCTGAGTTTCCTAACTCCTGTTTCAGCACAGGATAGTTGTGGGAGACATACAGGATTCTGATTAATACTTCTACTTGACAAAGAGATGTATGTTTCAAAGAGCTTTTGGAAAAGGTCTACCGAAGAGGGACATCACAGTCAAGGCATTTCTAAGTTCACTCTTCAAATACCAGGGGGTGAATGTGAGGACTTGGAGAAGAGGCAGAAGATATCCCAGATGCAGAAAGCAGTATGAGCAAAGGAAGGATCCACTTTGGCTAGAGCAGAGGTGATGGAAAGAGGAAGGAAAACAGGCAGGCCTAGGGGAGCTGCATAAAAATTCCATGAGAAATTTAAATAAGCCACAAATCGTACAACCAAATTAGCCCCAGTGTTAAACAATCCATCAAATATGAGGTCTACTTGATAGCAGTTTTTAAGCATAAGGCCATTTTTCCACTACCCAGCCATGCTTGCATCTAGGGCCATGCCTAGACTAGGGCCACGCCGAGTAGTAAATCATGGCCCAGTACCTGATGGCTGCAGCTCGTCTGCTGCATCACTGTGAACAAGTTATTCTACACTGGGTCTCTATTTCTTTATGGAGAAAATTAGAGACAGCTAATCTTTGTAATTTGTTCAGCTCCCAAAATCAGAGATTGTAGCTTGAGAAGCCAACATATCATGCTGCTCCCACCAGCAACCTGATGCTGTATCCTGAACATGAAATCCAAGTTCTTAACTCTCAGAAATGTGATCAAAGGGTGTATGGTTTATGTCTGGTTCCCCCCCTCCCCCGAAGCCTCATGCAGTTGCTGGGGCAGCTTCTAGAGATTGTGATTAATTCATGATCCAATGCTGTGACTATGGGTGCGAGTGCTACATGTGCTCTGGGGTGGAGACCCTGAATACAATACAAGGAGGGAGAGGGGCTTGCTAGCTATTGCTCCTCCCATTTCTGTTCTTTTCTGTTTTCCATTGGCATGAACAGCTGCCTTCTGACATGGGCCACTCTGCCTTGGAGCCAGCTGAGTATGGACTGAAATCTCCACTAACTTTGAGCTAAATAAACTTTTCCTTCCTTCATTTTGTGTGTTGGATATTTTGTCCCAGCATCGAGAGAAAAGTAACCGAGACAATTGGTCAGCAGGTAAGTAAGCATGTTTTTCTTAGGAGGCAATGCCTGGTTTAACACAGACCTGCGTCTGCCTACTAATAAGCAACTTGCCATGCGTACAGTATTTTTAAAAGATGGAACAATATGCATAAAAGAGTGAAGTCAGGAGTCCAGAGGTGGGTAAGAATCAGGGAACTGTGTCAACAGGTTCTCAGCAATGCCAAAGAATGGCAGACTATAAAAAATCACCAGCAATATTCACAGCACAAAATTTACTTGCAACAGTTGCTTAGGAGCATCTGTCAAGCTCAGACTATGGAAAGGACTCCACAGAGGAAACAGGATTTGAGTAGGGCCCTAGGAAGACTGAGATTTATATAAGTAGCCAGGATCAAATAAGGCAACCAGAAAAAGACGTCATTCTAAGAGCTGGCCCACCTGTACAGCACGCACATGCTCAGCAGAGAAAAGGACAAAGCAGCCAAGTGACAGGCGGAACAGACCTAGATCCAACTTGCCATTCTGGCATCCCTAACTGTGACCCTAGTCCCCAGTGGCTGCCTATCCACAGCAGGTTCAATTTTCCCATCTGTTATATGGTCCTCACTTTATTGGAAGGGCAAATGACAACACACATGTAGCATTTAAAACAGTTTGAGTGATATGGGATTATTCCTCATGGCTGGTGTCATGACTATTACTATATTATCAGATAAGAAAATATAATTTAATGAATATATTAACGGTTTTCCTGCTACAATGACAGGTGGGCTTTTCTCCTGGGGCTGTCTGATGGGAGTTATGTGGGCAGCTGGAACGAGCAGGTGGTAGAAAAGTAACAGTATAATGAATTAAACTCAGATCACAGGGACTGAGAAGCCAATGGGAAAGCCAGGTTCAGTGTATGGTCTATCTATATTATAGATAAATATAGTCTTTTAGTAGATGTTCACAATGGGCCAAGTGTCAGCTCCTGGCTTGGCCATGAGAACCTGGCAAGAAAATAAAACACATCAGAAACATCCAGAGAAAGTTGGTGGGGACGCCCACACAGGCAGAAAGACTAGCCCGACCTGAACTGATCTCAGCAATGCCTACTTCACTGGAACTTAAGAAGCTCACAGCCTCCCCTGTGTGGCTTATGCAGGAATGCTGACATTAGTCGCCTCCACAGAAACCACAGTCCTGCATTCTCTATTAGACAGTATTAATACTAAACGGTTGGTTGAAAAAGCCAGAGACATCAAGCTAAGAGCTCCGCTTCCTTCTTGCTACACACTACAGGATACAAATTGGGAGCGTGCCCTCCTCTACTTTAAATTTCCTGGGGCTGGAGCTTTGTCCAACAATTTCATTTACATAGCCTACTTTCAATCATTTTCTTAAGCCTCCTACCTATTTCTCTGGAATAATGGCACTTTGGTTTTTTATTGTTATTTTGTTGCTGCTTTGCCTAAAGGAATTACCCTGGAATTAATGTATATATAATCCACAATGCAAACCCATTTAAAAGGAAGTCTCCTTGACCATTCAGGATAGACAATGGGACAGAGGCTACAGTGACACCTGGAATGAGTCACATCAATAGCAACCAACTCTGCTCTATCATGCCTCTGCCCAAAGGGCCAAGCTGAGGCCTTCTGATGTGCCTCCTGGAAGTGGTATGGTAGGCAAGGGAGGGTACAGGTCCAGCCTCTTCAACTAGGGTTGCAGTTAAGGTCTCAACTGAGACCCTAAATCAAAGTCCCTGGAGCTGAAAGACCTAACTCACTGCACCATACTAAGGCCCAGAGTCAATGTTCCCACTCAAGGTCACCCAGACAGCAAGAGCTGGGCCAGGGTTGGATGCCTCCTTGTAGCTTCCAAACTGGATGATGTTGAATGAGACGACCTGGGGCCCTCCGGATCCTGAATACACCAGGAGTGCAGGCCCAAGACTACTGAGGCCGGGGGATCCTGAATAGACCCAGAACGCAGGCCCAGCAAGGAACCCTTCAGCAGAACTCCCTGCA
>NDGN011470397.1:0-11622 GCA_002564285.1 Tympanoctomys barrerae | reverse complement strand
TTTTTTTTTTTTTTGTATTTTAGGACAGGATCTATAGGATCTCACTGTGTAGATCAGACTCACAGTGATCCTCCTGTTTACAGCCATCCAAGTGCTGGGATTACAGACGTGTGCCACCACACCCAGTCTCAATCGCCATCTCAGCATGCCCCAGGGGCAGGGATGGCACAGCAGGACTGGGGATCTAACTCAGAGCCCCTGGGTCTGCCTAAACAGGTTCTTTAATCTGCTGAGCTATTTGGCAGCCTTATCACTCTTAAATACGCAGACATATGAAGCACTTTTTCTTGCTTGAGTTCCAATGACGAAGGGAAGGGAGCTGCTCCCACCTGACTGCATGACTTAGTGCCATGTCAGGTATCTCTGAGACTACAATAAAGTGTTAGCTACAAGCCACAGTAGTGCGAGCTGGAACTCTGTGGACCCCTTATCGGTACTCCAGGCTCATCCTGCATCCGTCCATCTTTTCCTTTTTCTGCATTTGAGTCTCCTGACATTTTAATTCACAAGATCTTGGCCCAAACTATTTTCTCTTTGTGGGATCAATGTCTCTAATTTCATCCAGGTAGTCCTTGTTACTACCCAAGGCATCTTAAACTTACTCCTTCAGGTTATTCTTTCATGATAGCCATCTTGTTCGTAACCTTGTATATTTGTGGAGGTGTCAGCTTAACATCTGCCTCCACTTCTTGAGGGTGAGTTCAGCGAGGACAGAGTTTCACCTAATTTTCTCATCCGAGTTACCCCTCCCTGGGATTTGGCAATTGTTCAGTCCAGTCAAGAGATGAAACAATTGAATGAATAAATGAATGAATTCGTGCTTCTCAGCAGGTCTTAGGAGAGTGTCCCTCAAAGAGTAATATGATGTTTCCGAGATGCTGTTTCCCATTCTTCAATAAGAAGGTGAAAATATGCATAATATCCACTTCAGCAGTAAGTCAAATAGTGCAAAGTGATGAACAAGGCTGGTAAACAGAGCTTGAAAGATGTGACATAGGACAGTATCTGCTCCATGTTAAACTGAGATGGTTTTTCCTCACTGTGCATATTTCAGTTCAACTTTGATTTGAAGGTAGAAGTGTGCAGTGATGTCAGTCTTGCCAGCTTGTGGACGCATTGCCAAGTTCAGCCTAATCAGGCCCACAACTAGTGCTTCTGGGCCTGACACTGGGAGTGTTCACTGTTTTCTGAGCTCTGGCTCCCAGAAACCATGTCCCACTGGAGCAGCACAGCTAGACTCCTCTAATCCACAGTGACCACCACTGTGGTGCCAGCCCCACCTGCAGGGCCCCAGGGCTTCCCAGTACTGGGTGCTGCCACACTGTGCCCCACAATCCCACAGAGCTGCTCCCCTTTTGGCAGTTCTTGGAGCTGGCTGCTCCAACCTCTGGACACAGTGCTTTGGCCTCTGATGATGGATGGAAGCCCATGGCCAGCACCTGATGCTGACTTGGAAAGAGGCCCTGGACACTGTGGCTGTACCTCCAGACGAGCCTCACGTGGCCCATGGTCCAGTTTCATTCCTTTTTCCTTTGTGGGAATTGCCAAATTGTGGTAGTGTTTTCCCAGAGCTTGCAGACTAATTTGAGGGTGAGTCTAGGGTTAGGGAGACAATAATCTCCCTGGTGACTTTGGGATATGGCTTTTCCCTATAATTCCTGTCATTCATTGGTGTTGAGCTCTGGTTCAGAACACAGGTTGCGAGTCTTTAACGTGTTGCTTTGCAACTGAGAAAAAATTATTTATCCTTTAAAGTTTTTATATGTTCATTAGAATAACTATTCCTCCATAGCTTTATGTTGATCTTATTTTTGAATATTCATAAGATTCTGTCTGCTTACTGGATAATTATATTACATTAATATGGTATGAATAAATAAAAGCAGCAATTATGCTTTTATCCTGCTCTAGTTTGCAATTTACAGTTTGCTTGTTTCAAGGATAAAGGGAAATTGCATACATTTGAAACAATATTATTTCATTTCTAAACAGAGAATCACATAAGAATCCCTCCAGGGTGATGGGTTAAAATATTACAGCCTTTCCTAGTTGAGACAAAAATCTCCATATTGCTATTACTTTGCCTGCTTTATTGGGAGATGAAGCTGGGAACATTTTTAAGAAGTAAGCATCTCTTCACCAGAAGATAGCTTCCCTTGGTGCCCTGATTAATAGTCATAATAAACGACTGAAACTTTTAAAGTAGTTGAAGCCGAATATATCCCAATTCCCACATTTAAAGTTTGTGCCATTCCTTTGAGAAAGGTCACTTCTTTCTGTTTCTGTTTAGGAAAAGCAGATTCCCCCTCAGGAGGACCTTGATGGGATGGGTTTAGAAAGGCCACGGTATCTTCTCTAACATTAAGGTCAACTCCAGAATGCAGATCAAGGATATGGAGCAAGCCAGATGCTTATGGATGTCACTAAATATTCATGCAGGAAATCTTAAATATTGTTTAAATTTTGATTTAAATATTTAAATTGTTTTAGGTGAGAATGTTACTGACATTAAAGCACATACATTACAGTATATTGAATTTGAACGCATGAACATTTAATTGAAGCTATTTTATATATGATTGTATTTTAAATTTACATTTTCAGAGCCGGTGAGATAGCTCAGTGGACTAAGTACCTGCTTAGGCAAGTGTAGGGACTGGGATTTAATCCCTGGCAGTGAATGCTGCACCAGCCCTAGCCCTGGGCACTGTGAGCTGGCAACCCATGTGGTGCACGCTGGGGAATGCCAGTTCTGGGGAGGCTGAAAACAGGAGCACTGCAACTCTCAGCTGCAAAGTGAAACCCTATACCAAGTACATAAAAAAAGAAAAAGACTTATACATTTTTAATATTTTACAAGTAAATATAAACGAAATATGCTTTGTTTGAAGGATTTTATTTCTTCTTGAGAAAGAGCACTAATTGCTTTTGTAAGTAACTTATTAATAAGAGAATCAACAGGATAATTTAACTGCAACAGATAGATAAGAAGAAATTTTCCCTGTGAAGGAAAAATGAAACTTTATCTTTCCATTGTTTCCTGTGTTATTTATGTTTAATGTATGAAATTCGAGTTAACACACAGGAAAAAGATCATCTAATCATAAGTAAGATAATACTTGGCCTCAGTACTCAAAGCATAGTTAATAAATGGTTTTGTATCAATATGAGAGAACATAACAAGTGGTATTTCCCGGTGGAAAATCTTGGGTTCGATGCTATTTAAGCACTTTCATCAATTTTCTGAATGATAGGATGGAAGGCACGTTCATTAAGTGCACAATGAAACCAGGCTGGGCGCAGCAGATAACACCATGGAGAAGAGCAGCAGATTTAATCATGACCACGAAATCTAACTAAGTGGTGGGAGGAGGAGCGGGGCTCAGCGCGCAGTGCGGGCCGCCCTTCCAGGTTGGGAGCCGAGCCACGGTGAAGAGGCCACCTGGCCCTTCTGCCTGGTGCCAGCTGCTCTCCCTCGAGACACACTGAGGCCAGGACACAGTCCAGGCCACGTGCTCGGCTGTCCAGGCCCCAGCAAGGGATGCTCAGGTGACTCTGACCTCTTTTTGTCCAAGGCTCTGTACAGGATCCAAAAATGATGCATTTGGAAATTAGTGGAAAAGAACTTCGACCACAGGTTAAAAACAAGGCAACAAAATTATCTTTAAAATGACTCATATTTAAAAATTAAAATAGAAAAGGACTGATACAGGAATCTACTAAATGTATTTTTAAAAATGGTCATGGGACGTGTCGTCCAAAGCTAATGGCACTGACCGCACTCCGACCATTTTGCTGCTTTGTCTCCTTGTTCGGCCTCATCCCTGTTGTCTTTTGCTTTTGCTTGACGCTTGAGGGAGTGTTTGCAGGGCTGCTGACCCCACAGGCGAGTGGAGAGGCATTTAAGGTAATTTGCTTCACCCGGGTGTAATTTTCATGTCACGGAGATGCAACTGTTGTGAGGGACTGCCTGGATTTTCACACTGTCCCTGCCACTCTGTAAAGAGGTGACACACCAGGACTTAAGAAGCTGAAAGGGATTCAGCAGAGAGCAGCAGAAACGATTAAAGACTCGGAAAATAGGACCTATGAAGGAAGATTAAAGGATCTGTGGTCACTTAGCCCGGAGCACAGTGGCCGGCCTAATAGCGTCTTCAGGACTTGAAGGGCTATCGTGTGGAGGGTGGGGACCAGATGCTGCTCTCCGCGCTGTGGCTCAGAAGGAGGAAATGGGCTTAGCTTCGAGGGCAGGGTTTAGATGCACTGGAGAGCTTCTTGGGGAGGGCTGTTAGCAGCGGGCCGCCGGAGGCGGAGGCCTGTTTCCTCCGGGTGGTGGCGCGGTCTGAGGAGCACCCAGTCAGAAGAGACTGTCCCTGCAAGCCACACTAGAGCACCACGCAGCGTTCCCAGCTCCGCGCTCCTGTCTGTTGGTTGAAGAGCTGTGAAAGTCCACCCGCGGCGAGGTGGCCACGCAGGGCTGGCAGGCCACTGCCCCACTGCTGTGTTCATGGGCGGGTAATAGCGTTGTCCGAATGAGGAAGCTTTTTCCAAGGAAGAAAATATCCACAGCTTTGTGTTTAAATTCTTCCCGATTAATACAATCTGTGATTGCTTTAAAAATATGTTCAGTGTGTGTTTCTGTTGCTCAAGTGAAAGAAAGGAAGAAGGTTAGGAAGGAGGTGACTTGTCCCCATCACTTTCAAATCCCTGTGATCAGAACCATTTCTAGTACACACGAGTCTCATGTGAATCTCAGACATGAAGAATTTGAGAATTCTACATGGCTCCTGTAAAAGCTTGCATCCCTTCGAAAACCAACCAAAAGATGGATGGTTGCTGAATCCTTATCAATGAGAAATATGCTTTTTAGGATCCACGTGTGGAGAAGGGAGGCTGATGATATCAGTTTTATTGATCTAAGCACCGTTTTTCATGTGTCCCCTTAGCACCTCAACTACTAATGACAATATTTTAATAAACTGGTTGCAGACACAGAACAAAAACATACTTCTCTTTCCCTAGTGGCATTCACAGAGAAAGTGAGAGGAGTAAAGTACGGTCCAAATAAGTTTCTTTTCTTTTTCATTTGGGTGTGAGTCTTTTAATAAACATTGTCATCACTATGTAGTTTCAAAACCTCTGTGTATTTTATAAGGTGCATCTTAGCCTATCTTCTAAATACTATTTTAGGCTCATTTATCATTGCCTCCCATCCTGAATGCAATACTTTGGCCA
The DNA here is from genome assembly GCA_002564285.1 of Tympanoctomys barrerae. NCBI lineage: Eukaryota > Metazoa > Chordata > Mammalia > Rodentia > Octodontidae > Tympanoctomys > Tympanoctomys barrerae. The sequence goes on along the minus strand of NDGN011470397.1, from coordinate 6,387 downwards.
CATCAAAAGCTTGAACCTTTCTTGTCTGAGCCATGAGTCTTTTCTCTTTACACATTCTATTTCCAGACCCCTTTTCTTCTTCATATTCACCCCCCAATCCTACCTGCCCTTCAATTATCTGGGAAGTCAATATCCCATTATAGAACTACACATAGTGTATTGTAATTTCCTGTATACTTAAGTGTTTCTTCCACAGAACTGTAAGGTGCTGAGAGTATGCCTTCTTACAGTTGCAGTCACATCTTCTGAAACTGCTTAATGCTCAGCAGATGCTCAAAGAATGGGAAGGTGGATGGCAGAGGTTGAGGGTCAGGGGAAGTAATGAAGAAATAGAAATGGTAGAGAAGTAGAGGGGTGATTGGGAGTGGAAGGAGGGAGGAGTGGATGATGGAGAGCATGGAGGGGCACAGGTGGTGGAGGGAGAGCTGGTGGGGTTGGAATGTGGGAGGGAGAGTGATGGAGGAGCTCAAGGATGCTGGAAAGGGAGATGGATGTTGAATGACAGATAGATGGTAAAGGGCAGATGGTGGGGATATGGAAGAATGATGGATGGGTGGACAGAAGAGGTGCATGCTCTGCAGTGAGGGCTGTCTGGATCAAATATCACATTGTAAACTTTGATGTAATACCCTGCATTAATTAAATATTAAGTGCCATAAAGCTGTTCTACAAACTTTAGGTTCATTGCTTTACCCTTGTTTAACTCCTTTAACTTTGGAAGCCTGTTCTGTTTAATATAAGAAATGTGTTTCTGTATCAGTTAGACTATTCCTTCTGCCACGTAAGTACTGATACTGAATTCATATGACTTACTGATGGGTCTTAAGAACAGGTACTATTCTCACAAGAAGTAATGCTTTGTTAGGTAGTTGTTACCAAAGGTAAAGTAGTCCTCAGGCCACATCCACTGCTTTTCTGTAGTGCTTGAATTTTGACACTTGGTAACAATTTTAAGTTTTTGTCAGCTTTGGTGAGAAAAAAATTCTGTAATGTGATATGTGGTTTTTTTTTCCTTTCACAAGCAGGAATTAGATTATTTTCACAAACCATTAAAGAAAACAGGAGTATTTATAATATGATATTTTCTTGAAAAATGCACAGAACACAGCTATTTTTGTACTTACAATAGATTTTTAATAAAGAATCAACTGTGTAAATTTGACCAAATAAAACAAGCTTCTCCTCTTTAAGAATTTAAGGTTGATACTCTCCTAAGGTCATCATAGTGGACCTCTCCTATCAAAATTATACAAATTCTTCATTTTTTTTTATTATTCTCCTACAGTAAGTCAATGATTCCCTTCAATAAAAAAAATAACACATACTCTGAAGTTATGCAAGGTCTCCAGTGACTTTAGTTGCTAGTTTGGATAAAGCAAGGAATTGATTCATGCTGCATAAGTTGTCTCCTATTAAACAATTGTGGCAGATGATACTTTGAAAAGGTGTTTTTTGAGAAAAATATAGTATGGGTAATGATAGTGTTTTTAGAACATGGGTTCAACTCCAGATGAAATTTTTGAGCCATTAAGCCCACTCTGAACACTTATATTCAACAGAATATATATTTTTGATATAGTAGATCTGTATTATCAATAATTTTCATTGTCTAATAATCATAAATTAGAATGTGGTGTCATGATTTAACAGCTTTGATAATCATGATGTACTGACAGCCATAAATCTTTCTAAGATAGGTCACTAGACATTAAAATAAATGTAAGTAATGATGTATGGATCCTCAAGGTGGAGAATGTTCCTGATTTACCTAAATTACTTAATATAATAAGTGCCAGAATATACTTAAGGAAGATATTTGGTTTTCTGGAACATGGGCATGTTGGATTCAATGTTACTTAAGACATTGAGGATATTTGAATCAGGGTACCTGAGGGTAATTGTAAAAGATTTTTTGATACGTGCGTCACTACTATGTACACACGAGTTGAATTTCATGGCAAGGAAGGCAATCTCTCTACAAGTGTTTCTGTTTTGACTCAAAAGATTTAATAAGGTTTCAGAGGAGAAGAGCGATGCCTCTGTCTCTGGAGCCAAGTCCTTTGCTTATAGTCAAAATGCTCCCCTTTCCTCCTCTCAGTTGGTTCTAACAAGTGTCTTCCTTCTAGCTTTGGCTGCTTACTGACTAGGCCTTCTGCTCTAAAGCGTTTCCTTGGCTTTCCTTAGGTCACAGGGGCCAGCATATCACCCTGGCTCTTCCCAGGCTCTTTCCTGGAACCAAAAAAAGGTCAACCATGCCACTAGAAATCACACTGTGACAGAAGAGCTTGAATTTCCACTGAAATCTGGATAGCTGCTAGGAGAGAGGGAGCTATCAAGAGCATCCTGTACATTTCAAAAAACTAGGAGAAAAGATGTTGGATGATAAATTTGTGGACACAGATAAATTTAGTGGGATTTAAATATCACCCAATATATACATGTGTGGAAACATCACTGGCTACCATCCAATATGCATCCTTATAGGAATCAATTAACAATAAATTTTAAAAAGCAAAAGAAAGGCTGGGGAGAGAGTTCAGTGGTTTAAGCACCTGTTTGGTAAGCACAAATACCCGGGTTTGATCCTTGGTACCACATGCCGTGCTGGCCCTAGAAAATGGATGTGGTGGTGCACACCTATAATCTCAGTGCTGGGGAGGCTGAGACAGAAGGATTATTACAAGCTATGTGTGAGACCCTGTAGCTAATAAATAAATCAATAGATTTTTTTTTTAAAAAAAGCAAAACAAAACAGGTTTATAGCTAAGACAAAATATAAACATCTAACTGAAACAAGAGAAAGGCCCAAAGGCTCTGCTCTTCTTTCAGGACTCCCTTTCTTTACCACTTGTTTTCAGCCCAAATAGCTGTTGGCAAATTCTGATTTGTTCTTACACTGAAAGCCACTGCTGCCAAGGACAAACATGACTCCTTGCTCCAGGTCATGCAGACAAGAAATTTTTTCCTATTCTGATGAGCTCACTAGGACTCTATGTGGCACAGCCCTGGGCAATCATCTCTCCCTGACCAGATCAGCGAGCCCACTCCTCCATCTCCTTCTGCCTACTATACCTGGGGCTATTGTGGAAGGCCCTCAGCTGCTATCTTGCATCACCACTGCATTGACATCTTCTGCCTTCTTCCTTTCTTGGGTCTGGGGTTTGGGCCTCTTTGAGATTGGGGAGGAGCTTCAGAAAGCAAGGGGGAGCAAAACTCAATGTGAGAACCCACAAGAGTTTAGCCATGTCCTGCAGAACACCACCTACATTCTGGCACTGTCCTCAGTCTTGTGCCTAGGTAGTCCAGCAGTCTTTCCAGGGAAATGGCCCTGCCTGTGTGTTTTGTTATTATTTCCTCCTGTCTTTCCATCATTATTTGTATAGGAGCGTTGACTTGATGCTTGGAACATGGGAGACAGTTACTGATCCTGGATATTTTAAATGTGCATCGAAAGACTCACAGAAATTTACACTGCCTTATTTCAAGGAGGAAATTAGCTCCTTTTAGGATATATGAGTGAGGAGAGAGGTTTACTAGCAGAAATACATGTTTGGCAAATGCAAGTAGAGGTGAAGGCAGGCTGAACTGACATAAGGCCATGTAGGACATGTTGACATTTAAAATTTTTGACTACCCTCTTTTTCCATAAGTGACTTATGTTTAAGTCACCCATTGAAGTTTTTTTTTTTTATTCATTTTATGTATTTGCTACAGGATCTCACTACGCAGGTCGGACTCATAGTGATTCTCCTGTTTTCAGCCTCCCAAGCACTTGGGATTACAGGTGTGTGCCACCATGTCCAGTCTCAATTGCCATCTTGGCATGCCTGGGGGTGTAGCACGGCATACTGGGAATGGAACTACAGCCCTTGCATCTGCCTAAGCTGGAGCTTTAATCCGCTGAGCTATCTGGCTGGCCCACCCCTTGAAGTTTAGGAAATGGAAACAAAGAAAGAAACCCAAGGCAGGCCGCCACACTCATCAATCCAAGAATCTAAGATACAAGCTTCCAGGAATTTGGATGTTGAGCAAGGAACAGAAGGAGATGGAGAGGACGACTCATGTGAGTCTGAAAAATCTGATCTCCAGGAGCAGCTGCATGTGTCCTTGGCTCCCAGTGAGGCCCCATGGCTGGGCCAAGTAGGGCTTCCACCTGCCTTCTCTGCCTCCATGTCTGCTTGGCGTGAGATCCAGCCCAGTATCCCTAGCAACCTCTTCCCTTTGTGAGCTTTGGACCATTCCACAGGTTATCACCAGCACCCTGAAGCCTCTCTTTCTCTAGCATCTCTGTTGCTTTGCAGAGTTCCTTAGTCTACCCTGATTTTAGGAGTTTTTTTCCATAAAACAATTAGGCTTAACCAAGTTACAGATAGCAAAAGATGGGTGAGGCCTGGTGGAATGTGTTAACAAAATTAAATTCCAAATAATTACAATAAGTAAAACAATAAGATAAGATGACTCTACACTTAGATTGGATGAACAAACCACTATCCAAAGATTCAAAGAATAGTACAGAGATGATTTGTTAAAATTTTAACAACTGCATCTCCTAAAACAAAAACAATAGAAACAACCAATTTGTAGTGTTTGCCACTTTCCTACTGTGGCTGTGTTCAAACCAGCAACTTTATGTCAACTGCCTTACAGAAATCCTAAGCATTGCACAATTGGTACCCATGCATTAGTAAAACCAGCTCCAGCAAATTGCTGGACCATTTCTGAGCTTGTGCTGCATGAATCCAAGACCTGTATGCATTTTAATTTGTCTTATTTTCGACCAAAACTCCACTGAGAGGGCAGTTAAAACATCAGGAGCCAGAAAGTGAATCTGGTGGCCAGCAGCAGCAGTGTGGTTGGGACCTGGGACTGGGCACTGGTAGGCTAAGTAAATCCCATCTGAGGAACAGGGCAGGCACTTTATTTAAAAATTAGCAACATAAAACAGAGGGCATTTGGACAGTTTGAGAAATAATCATTGATAACGCTTAAAGAAGGAAGTCAGGAGAGATTGCGCCACATTATTCAAAGCACAGATCTGGTAAGCTGTTTGAAAAGGCCATGTTCTATAGGGCAGTGGTCTGAGCAGGGTTGTGATGCAGAAATGGTGGTGTTTACCCAGTTCTGGGGTACTCATAGTGACCATTCCCCAAGGAATGGGATAATCCTCACATCTTCCACATCCCAGCCCTGTTCAGAACACCACTTTCTATCTCACATTCACTGTGAAGGGGAGGGTATGCAATTACCCCAGAACAATTTTATAGCACCATATAAACTTCAGCTCCGGCTTCATTGCCGCATCCTAGTGAGGTGAGTTAATCCCATTAACAGTCTTAGTGACAACATCACTTCTCCCTTTTTGCTTTTCCTCTCTCTCTTTGTTTACTTATTTTTTGTTATGTTTCCCTTCCTTTTCCCCATGGGGTTCTTCTTCTTATTGTTCCTCTTATTATTACCTTCTGTTCTTCCATCATTACCTTCTGTTCCTCCTCTACTTTGCCATTTTGTCTCTTTATTAGTACCTCCTTTCTTGATCCCTAGGTAAGGCTGCAATTATCATTTATATGCTGATGACTCTCCAACTTTTATATGCAGCCCAGAACTTCCTCTGTAACCCCAGACTCATTTGAACAGCTGTCTGTGGGCTACTCCACGCCTGTTTCTCCAACACACTCAAAGTCCGACAGTTCATGTTTTGCTGAAGACCTGCTAAGCTCCGCCTCATTCTTTTCTTGCATTCTCAGCACCACCAATGCCTTCCCTTCCTCAACCACTGGGGAGAGTGGACCATCAGATACTTACAGCTCTGCTCACCTCTTATCCATCACACTTCACCTGCTTGACTGCCCGCCATCTGGGACTCACAAGCAAAGTAGGGACAGTGAAGGGCTGGCATGCCCCACCCTTGTCCTGCACCAGAACCTGGGAAAGCAAACACAGCAGCCCTGCTGGAAAAGTGAGCACATACTTAACTTCCTTTGGTGCATACACGTTTCTCTGATGTCCTCTGGCAGGCTGGGAATCAGGGTTTTTCACAGGTTCATGTTTTTTTGTTGTTGTTTGTTTTTTGTTTTCCTGAGCATTCCAGTAACTTTTTAGTTTATTTATTTATTTATTTATATTTTATTCTATTTTTTATTTTTGGCTTCAGAATTTTAAAAGACTTTTACTTTTTTCTTTTAAATAGATTATAAGTCAAATATACAGTATAAATCTTAAAAATTAAGATTAAGCAATATTCACGAAATTAAATACTAATTAATTAAAAATTAAATGTTTCAAAACAATTGAACTAAGAAAAACTGTTCATGATAGTAAAGAATTACTAAGAATAAAACATAAGATAAATACTGGAATAACAAATAAATGACCAGCACTTCTAACAGT
>NDGN011470393.1:0-13331 GCA_002564285.1 Tympanoctomys barrerae | reverse complement strand
TTTTTTTGCGGAACCAGGGATTGAACTCAGGCCCTTGCACTTGCCAGGAAAGAGCTTATTCCACTGAGCCATCTCCCCAGCTCCCTGAGCCATCTCCCCAGCCCCAGGAACTCTAGTTTTCTGCAGGGCATGATGTCATCCTTTACTGTTCAGCTAATTTAGCAATCAGTTTTTTAGAATTTTTACCAAAATAATATTCAAGACATACATGCTCCCAGGTCAAAAAAGTTTGTTCTTTAAGCTGCATAAAATGCCTCAGTAAGGTTTTTATTCATTTTTGAAAGCTTATTTCATGTGTCCTCATTTTTATACTGTGTCCTTATTATACTGTTATAGTTTTACTTCTTTTTTATTGCATCTCTATTGCTTCTATACATTTTGAATAAGGTCCAGAGAGTGGCATGGGAATGTAAAGCAATCTAAAGAGCATGCTATTAAAATTAAAGGCTCTTATCTGCTATGTGATTCATACTACTAATTGTATTGGTGACCCTTCTGGTGTTGATCCATCAGGAAAGTGTGTGCTCATGTATGTGGGTGTTTCTATTTGTGAATTACAGTATGTTCTTATGTGATGACTCATAGTTTGGAAGGATAATATGGAAATGTCATCTACATTAGAAATGTAAAGAATTAAAAAGACAAGAATAGTGATTTAACTGCATAAATCTACTATTAGTGGTAAGATACAGTGAAGGAAGAGGAGAGCTTTTTCTTTCACATTTATAATTCCTTTGTTGTAAAACTCTAATTGCGACATTAATTTACTTTATATTAAAAGGAACAATAGCTAGTTTTCTGCAAGAGCTTAACCTATCGTTTTTTTTTTTAAAGGGGATAGTTGTCTTTTTCCATCATAAAAGTGAAAATGAAATCCATAATCGACACAGTTTCAAATCTTTTTGAAATTTAATGGGTTAATTAAGTATTGAAGGAACTACTTGTAGATCTAATATGAGAGTAGGAAATGTAGTTTGAAAGTTTTTCACACAGCTGAAAACTACAAGATGGATTTATTTCTAAATTATGTGATGTTTGTTGAATTCAAATGTTAATGTCCAACTCAAGTTTTACTTAAGTATCTTTTGTAAGTTTGTTGAAATTTGAGATATGAATGATTAATAAAAAGTAAATGTCAACTATGAAATTTTATATTTGTTAGTTTATGATTTTAGATAGTTTTAGCAAATACATTGAATTTCCATATACTGTTACCCAGTGTTGATTCATTGCATAATGCTATACATGATTAGTATTCATTATTCAATGACTAAGTTACAGATTTCACTAATTTGATTTCTCCCTTGTCAGGGTACTTTAAGGCTTAGTTAATTAAAATGTCACAAAATTTTATAGTTGTCAGAGTCAGATAAAATAGTAGATTGTTATACAACTCAAGAAACAAGCTCAGGGCTGGGGACACGGCTCAGAGAATAAGTGCTTCCCTGGCAAGCACAAGGGCCTAAGTTTAATTCCCGGTTCCACCAAAAAAACAAAACAAACAAACAAAAAAACACCCCAACTTTATGATGCATTTGAATTGAATACTTTTCACTTGTTCTACTTGATGGAGTGCATGCTTAATTGATTGAACTGACTACTTCACAGACTAAAATTTGATAGTTTCCATCAATGACAAAATGTATTTTTATATAAAGGTTTTTCTAATACAGTTTTCAAAGTATATGTCAAATATCTTAAGAAACCCATAGTCTGTTGTGTAAACAATTATCATTTATTGCTTGTATTTTTGTTTTGCTTAGAGTTCCTCAGACTCCTAAGCATTGTAATCATGTCAGTTCTTGATTTATTTTTAATTGACACATTAGCTGTATATAAGTACGAGATACAATGTGATATTTCTGCACATGTACATATGATGTAATAAATATATCAGGGCAACAGGCATATCCTTCAATGAAATACTTATCATGAATTTTTATAATATTTTACATATGCTCACTTCTGGTGATTTAAAAATGTATAAATAATCATTGTTAAATGTAGCCATATCTAGGTGCCATAGAGTATGGAGATCCATTTTTCTCTTTAACATTAGTATTGTACCCAGTATCTTCTCTCTGCCCCAACTTATGGTAAATTCTTCTATGAAATCACTTTTAATGGATTATTCCTAAGAATGAGAATGCAGAGGTATTTTTTCTTTCTGTACTTCGCTTATTTCTCTTAACATAATATCTTCAATATTCAGCTGTGCTGTTGCAGAAGAAGATTGTATCCTTTTTATAGTTTAATGTTATTCATTTGTTTATATGTGCCAAACACTCTTTCTTCATTTATTTAATGATAATCACACAGGTTGATTCTATAGCTATTGATATAATCAACCTTAAAGTACAAACATGTATTGATATAATTATTTCTTTTGAAAGAACCGAAATAGGATTGTAACATGGTGTCAATTTTAAATTCTCTCTCATTTCAAATATATTTGTCCACTAGTTCTTGCACCATTTGAAACAGTTCTGTAAGTCCTCTTTCCTAAGTGTCTTTACTTGCACTATGTTGCTTGTCTCTATGTCCTGAATTAGCTCAAAATATTTACTTTTCATGATCTTTTTGCCCTTGGAGAAGAGCTATTGGTGCTACAAAGACAGATCTTGTGAATAAGATGTTTGAGGTCTCAGTGAATGACAGTGTGTATTTTACTCATTACTTTTACTAATTACTTTTAGTAATTTATTACTCATTCACTATATTCTAATCACAGTTATTATACCCACTTGTATTTTTTATTTCTTTTCTTTTTTACTGGGAAAAAAGTATGTATTTAGTATTAGTCAGCTGGACTCAGTTTAGATGATCCCAATTTTGTTGGCAACATCCAATGCATCATAATGCATATGCCTTCTTCTCTCCATCAGGCCTGATTAAGGTATTGACCTTGGCAACATCAGTATCATAGAACTTCTTTGCAGCCTGTTTGATTTGGTGCTTATTGGCTTTGAAATTCACAACGAACACAAGTGTGTTGTTGTGTGGTCAGGGGGAACTTGATGATGGCATAGTGGTCAAGCTTGCTTCTCCTGGGGGTGTTCTTCCGAGGATATTTGGGCTGCCTTCAGAGCCACAGTGTCTTGAGACAGCACAAGATGGTCTAAGTTCATATCTTCTTCTTTTTGTGGCTGTGGATGCCTTTCAGTATGGCCTTCTTGGCCTTCGAAGCTTTTGCCTTGGCTTCATCTTTAGAAGAGGCAGGGGCTTCCTTCTTCACCTTGAGTGCCATCTTGTTAAAAAGGCTCTAGTTTTAATTTTTTGTTTTATATTATTTTCCTTAGCCACTACCAACACTTGAAATTTCTTTTTTCTTCACATTTCTGTCAACATTTTCTATCTCTCTGAGAGTAGACAATCTTACTAGACTGAATTGATTTGCAAGTACACTGGTAGTGATGTTGGCTTGTGTCATCTCTAATAATTAGTGATGCTGAACCCTTACCATATACCTTTTAGGCACTTGTGGATTTTTTGAGGAATGTCTCTTTTCTTTTTTTGTCCATTTTAGTTAGATTATTAATTTTTTCTTTTCCAAGTATCTAAAACCTGAAAGACTATTCATAGCACTCCACTCATTTTAGACACTTTAACATAATTGCATTCCTTGACTTCTACTATATGTTTAACAGTTATCTTTTACTTTGAATTACTTAAAATTTTTAAGTAAAAATGAAAAACAAAATGGTAATCATTTCTGGAAATAAAGACTCACACTCTCATTCTCTCATTTCTTCATCTTAAAATATTTGGACTATTTCAATAGTGTCAGATTGGTTCAAAGAGATCATAGATATAATTGAAAAGACTAATTTAAATTCCTAAATTATGTAGAAACTTAGCTGGAGATTTTTGGCAAGATAGAAAAAGAAAAAAATACAGTTTGTCTCTTCACAGTTTTATTTGAAATGTAAAATCCTTTAACCAGTTAGCAAACACTGGTAATATTATATGCAATCTATAAACCTATGCCCAATCAAAAGCACCTAAATTTGCTGTGGAATTGCCCTATCACAAATTATGATTACACAGGGCTATGGAGATAGCTCAGTAGCATAAGCGCTTGCCCGGAAAGTGCAAGGTCCTGAGTTCAATCACCAGTACTACAAAAAAAATTATGATAATATCAGGAAAATAAATATCTTGCTTAATTATTTTATCTTAAAGAAATGCACATTAACAGCAGAAACTAAATGGTTTTCATTTCAAACTTAATATGACCTTAAAGCCTACTCACCTGTTGATGATATCGTGAGAGTTAGACATATGTCCTGAATATTTTATGTGTTTTTGTGTCACATCCAACCTACCACTATTTCATTGTTATTTTCAAATGTTTGTCTTCCCTTTTCTCACTGTTTCTAGTTTACCTCTGCATGATTACTTGATGATTGTACAGTGGTACATCTGTGAACAAATATAATTTGTTTTAGGACTTTGGGGGAACACAGCTACATTTGTGTTTGTGTGGGGCAAGTACCTGTGGTCCTTTTTGTCACCCAATACAGAGTTTGCAAATATAAACAAAATTTTGCCTAACATTTTAGCTTGCAAGATGAATTGTTTGTAAGAGAAAGAGTTTGTGTACTGAAGAGTCACTCTATTTCCCTTTCCAATTTTCAACCATAGAAAATGTATGAAATCTTCGTAAAAGTGAGTAATGCCCATTCTGGGCTAGTCTGTGGTTTAAAATCACTTATTATGTAAGCGATCAATGGAAAAAATATGCATTTTACTTGACTGATTTAATAATAAAACATGATAAGCAATAGTCTGATCTTACATGAGAAGGTGCTATAATTACGTGTGCTAAAACATCCAAAGTACTTAAAGTATTTGTTGCAACATGGTCCTTACGTTATAAGTATTATTAATGATGGTGATTGTGATGGCAACACTTTTATTATTTATTTTATTCTGGAATTTTATTAGTTTGTATGTAGTGCATCGTGATTATATTTAATGTGGGGAGCTGGTACAAATACATAGACATCTCAATTCCTTTGCTATCTCTCACACCCGCTCCCCAATCCTCCCCTCTCCTTTCAGCTCCTGGTCGACTTCACACTTGCACAAGCCACATTGCAATTTCTTTCAGTTCCCTTTTCCTATCCCCTTTCTCTCCCTTCTCTCTCTTTCTGTCCACTCTCCATGTCTAGTTCCGCTTCCCATTTTTCTTGCTTCTTATTTTTATCCTTTCTTCTGTTCTTGATTTATAAATTGACTTTCTCATAAATGAAATCAGGCAATATTTAATCTTCTTGCAATTAGGTCTGAGAACCTGCAGACTATACATATATGCATGAATTATGCATGCTTTCTCTTTCTCCCTTTTCTTCTTAATGTGACTGTTGTCATTTAACATTTACTCAACATTTGACTTCTAAAGATTTCTAGTAGCATCAACTTTCTCATATATATCTAATAAAATTAATTATATACTGACAATTTATTTACATACATCTGTACACACGATACACTAATGTTCAAGAGACATGTAATGTATAACTGCAAATAAATATTTTTATACTTGTTTGGGTTTTAAGTAGCCATAAACAAATAGCCAGCGAGTAGATCAGCAGACAAAAGCACCTGCTTAAGCAAGCTTAGGCAAGGTCAGGAACCACAGTTTGATTCTGGCACCACATGCTGTCCAGTCCTGCCCCCAGGGCAAGATGAGCCAGCCATTTTCTGGGCATAGTGGCACATGCCTAAAATCCCAGCGCAGGGGTGGCTGAAAAACAGGAGGACCACCAGGAGTCCGAGCTGCATAGTGAGACCTTCCAACAACCAAATACATTTTAAAAAAATGCCCATGAACAGTAACTAATAAATGAACTCTTATTTAACTCTACTAAGAGTTACATGTGTACACTAAGTGGTTAAATGTAATTCATTAATGAACAGATTAATCAGAAAAGCAACATCTAATAACATTAGAGTTTAACAGACATATAAAGAGATAGAAATTATTATATTTTGTAAATACAAAATTAGTAGCTACAGGTTAAATATAATTTAAAATTGGGTAGCTATAAAGAAAACTTGACCTACAAACTGTCAATTACACATGTAAACTGAGATTATAGGGAATGGGGAGATAGCTCAAAAGAATAAGCTCCTGCCTGGCAAGCACAGGGTCATGTGTTCAATCCCAAGTACTGGGAAAAACAAAAACAAAGAAAAACAAAAAACCTGAGATTATAAACATGGTAAAATTACAGATTTTACCATAGAGAATCTCTTATGTTTTAAAAGAGTTTGTTAAGAAAAGTTGTATCTATTTTTTAAAAAGTTAAAAAAGCAGAAATCATAAATGTTATTAAAAGGTAAACTAATTAATTACAATTCACCTTATTCTAACAATGGAATAGTACATATTGGTTAAATAAGTTTAATCTAGTTACATCTAGGAATCATTAAAGATGCTATCTGCATGTGTCAAAACATGAAATGCTGGGCTGGGGAGATGGCTCCGTGGCATAAGCGCTTCCCTGGCAAGCACAAGGGCCTGAGTTCAATTCCCTGGTTTCCAAAAAAAAAAAAAAAAACATGAAATGCTAAGAGAATGAAGTGACTTTTTTATCACTATAAAGGAATGTAAAAATTCATATTAATTCATTCATATAAATTAAATGTAAAATGTTCATTTGAATAAGACAGACATATTTTATGATAGGTGTTGCCCTTCAGAGATAAGGTAGAGGAATTATGAATTGCTTCGCAGATAGCAATATTTTTAAAGAGAGAAATGACCTGAAGTAAATTTTAAATGATTTTATTCTGGTATTATATGCACTGAGAAATGATTTTAAGTGAAGGTCTCCTGTACATGGTAATTAATACATAGGAATTTAAAAAATAAATATAAAGTCCCAAACATCATGTCCTCTTGATCTTGAAAGCCATTTCTCATGGTTCTTGCCTTTTGATATTTCAAAGTTGAAAACTATATTATTTCTGTTTTCCAGTTTTTCTCTGTCAGTCAATGTATTCCAGGTTTGCTATGCTCGCAGGAAACACAGTGTCCTTTAGGGATATCACTAAAGAGAAGCCCAGGTACATCTCACACACAGGAGCAACCTCATAGCCGCATGCATAAGTTGATTGTACCTGCAATTTCATTTACATTTTTTATGGTAGTGTTTCTGAGTCTGCATAAAACTAAAATGATATCCCCAGATTCATCCCTGAACCACATTTCTTCTTATACATAATCTCTTCCATTCCTAGATCTCTACAAAAAAAAAAAATGCACAACCTAAAATCTCACACATCAAGCCCAAACTTCTCTGCAAACTCTGTATATCTAAATGTAGGCACATCTTCCTGTAAGTGACACACATACTTCTCAAACTTAGAAAGTCCAAAATTGAATTTTATTTTCTCATTAAAATCATACACTTCGTTAAAGTTCCCTCAAGCAAGGAAGTCATTCTTCATATCTAATACTAGATGTCTTGACAAGTCTTTTTTCTTCATTTTCACACCTCGGAGTCCAGGACACCTTCTAGAATCATCTCTCTCATCTACTGACACTGACACCACCTAGTGCAGGTAAGCACAGTCTTCGTATTAAACATTTGTGGTGTACAAACTGCTTTTGTGTTTTCTACACTGGCCTCCCCAATTCATTCCCTATAGGGCGACATTTGTCTGACATGTCATAGAGCTTTAAACTCTACAATTGCACCCCACCACATATAGGATCATAAGTAAGTCCATGTCTAAGGCTTGGCTATAGAGGATGGACCATTATTTTCAGTATTCCTCTTTACTCATTAAGCTCCTTAAGAACACTGTGTGCCACCCTCTCATTTATGCTTTGTTATGCAGACTCACTTGTAGGAACCACTTTCACCATTCCCTGGCCCTAGATAAATCTTACCCACACATCACATTCCAAGTTTACTAACAGTTCACAGAAGGAATAGCTGAGCCTGCCCTTGAACTGTGTGCCTTTTGCCGTCATAACACTTATAACTATAAATGTAGATGCAGCAATTACCTCTTTGTTTGATATTGAGGAAATTATTTAAATGCCAAGATATAAGGGCCAGCTAAATAGCTTAGTGGAAACAGGCACAAGGGCCTGAGGTTCGATCCCTGGGCCTGCAGTGCCGGCCCCTCCCCAGGAAAGCTCTGAGATGGCAATTGAGACTGGGTGTGGTGGCATGCATCTCTGTATTCCAGCTCTGGGGAGGCTGGAAACAGGTGGATCGCTACAAGTCTAATCTAGTAGTGAGGCCATAAACACCCTGTAGACCCTTCCCTAAAATACAAATAAATAAATAAATAAATGTCAAGATCTTTACAGAGAGTACAAATTGGACAGATATAGTTAAGTTTAAGGATCAAGTACCATACTACACATAAAGTATGGTATGTAGCACAGCCACTGGCCTTGGTAAACACTAGTGACTCATATCTATACCTCCATTCAACTTATTGCTCCAGGGTATGTGTTGTGTTCGCCTGCTAATGCATCCTGACAGACCTATAATACAATGGAAGAAAAGAAAAGAGAAAAACATTAACTGACAAAGATAAATGTAAGCATTTATTTATCTATTTATTTTGCATAAGTAACTGACAAGCCTGCACCAAAATTTAGAGGAAAAAAATGCTATATAAAATGAACTCATGTAAAATTTAGTACAACTACAAATTTATGAGGACAAAAACATTACATTATGAAGATAAATATCTAACTAAGATTTTTTGCTCGTATTTAGAAAATGCTCACAGTACTGTAAGAACAGTCTTTTGAAATAGACAAAAATTAACAATTAGACACTTTTTTAGCTTAACATTTTTATTCATAGTGTTATGTGAAAAATAGGTTCCATCACAAAATAATTTTGTATAATCCTATTAAGAAATATTAAAACAATTTTTAAAATATAAAAATTTATACACCCTTAAGATTTTGACATATTAAATATAAGTAGAGAAGATAAATTAACTTTGAAAATTTTTATAAATGATCTTGTTCTGAAGAAACATTCATTGAGAAATATTGATGAATAAAGAGGATCTTTTAAAGGGAAGGAAAAAAGGGACATTGGTTTTTAACAAATTGGTTCATTTAATCTTGTATTAGGAAAAAATCAAACTCCATCCTTTAATCCAACCTAAAAATTAGAAGCAACCATCTCTTGATACAGGTTGTTATGAAAGTCAGAATCAATCAGTTATAGAAACACCCAGAATGTTAGCAGAACTTGAATTGTAGAAATTAATAGAGTAATTTTTCATAAGACTGCAAGAAACACATCTTCATATCATTAAATTAATGAGCGCAAATTAAGCTATATTTTCCATTTAACATGTTCAATTTCAAAAAAAAATGTATGAAATATTCTTGAAATTTTTAAGAAAAACTTCCTTCCATGACGTAATGATTAGGTAGCATAGCATCTCAACCACTGAACGGTGGAGATCATTCCTGTATGCGCTAGGCCCCAAGCTAATTAGGGGCAGTGTTCTAAAGGACAACATTACCATGGAAATCTTCAGTCATGAAACTGGGGATTTTAACAGCCTGTACTGCAGATTGTGCAAGAGCATTTTTGTTTTGTTTATGTCTCTTTTTTGATACAGCATCTGGCTACTAGTGATCACTAATAATAGTGATCCTCCTGTCGCAATCTACCCAGTTCTGGGAGCACAGGAGTGCACCACCATGCCTGGCTCCAGGGCCAGCACTGTATGAAGTACCAGGGATCCAATTTTTAAACTTGGGTTTGCCTGGCAGGCACTTATACCACTGTGCTATCGTCCTGGACCTATGTTTTTGCTCTTTTTTTGCTTTTGTTTTTTTCTTCTTAAAATCAAATAAATAAAATTTAGTAGAATACAAAAATGTACAGGTGTTAGGATTGAATCACTGAAATGGCCAAAATAAGTCAAACTAGTTTTTTGTTTTGACATTAAACTCAACAGAAAGGTTCTAATTTTTTAAATCTGTGATAGTTCAGAAATTAACATGGCACAGATTTTAAAATACCAATGTAAAGCAAACCAAGAAATCCATATGCTTTATGAATTTCTCAAATACTAAATTGGTTTGCCAGTAATTTCATCTTTACTGACTTAAAATTATATAAACAGTTACTGAGTAGATTTTTTAAAAGCTCTCAGTAATATAAATTTTTCTGATGATTTAAAAATATTCATTCCACAAAGCCATTTTCCAGTGATTAAGTCATATTTATTTACTAAAAAATACCTTTTTAAAAAATAAGTAAACTCTGTTACTAAATTCATGACTTTCTCTTTTAAATAATTCTCTTGCCATTTGAATGAACTCCTTCAAGCAATTAAAACCCTCAGTGTTTCTCTTTTTGCCAAGATAGATTGATAGGATTATGCTTCATTACTGCCACTTAAAACTTAAAAAATATGACGTTCAAGACATATCTTTAGGCAGGCGCAGGGACCGGGGGATCGATCCCCGGGATTGCAGTGCCAGCCCTACCCCCAGGGACGCATTGAGATGGCAATTGAGACTGGGCGTGGTGGCATGCATCTGTGATCCCAGCTCTTGGGAGGCTTAAACAAGCAGATCACTATGAGTCCGATCTAATAATGAGACCCTGAACACCCTGTAGACCCTTCCCTAAAATAAAAAAAAAGAATAGAAAAAAAGACATGTCTTTCAACACACTGGGTACCAGCAAGAAAATCAGTGATTTTTTAGAAAATGTTTTTCATAGAGGGTCTCACTAGATTGATCAGACTCCTAGAGATCCTTCTGTTTTAGCCTCTCCACTATTGGGATTACAGGTGTGCACTACTACTCCTGGTCTCAGTGGCAGGCTTAGCGAGTCCAGGGGCAGAGCCAGCTCAGCGTGCTGTACCAGGGAAATTGGTGATCTTGTAGAGTGAAAATGACCATGTGATTAACCCATGCTGAGCGTGTTTGTTGGATGGAAAAAGTGGATCCCAGTGAAACTAGTGACCTCCTTGAACTGAGGACATGAACCCAGCAGCCTAAGAGAGGTATTTAGCTGGCAGAAGCAGGACAGTGATGGATAAAAGAAAGCTGCACAGAGAAAGAATTCCAAAGTAGTGCAGAGGGTTTATTTAACTAGGCTGATTTTTAATCAGTCCATGTATGTAAGAAAATTACTCAAGTCTGGGAAGAGTTGTCAAAAAAAAGAAAGAAAGAAAGATGAGAAATAACAGTGCCCAGTAATCACAGAGGTGTGAGAGTACAGAGTCTTTTCTAGAAGTTATGCAACCTCATTATTTACAGGACATTGTGTAAACTCAAGTATTGATCACTCCTCATGGAGGTAATAATTAGCCTTAGACTGAGCATTTGTTTTCCTCTTAGCAAATCTTGGCAAAACGCAGAAGGGATAGTTCTGTATTTTAAACAAAGAACTTCAGTAATTGTTGCAGCATATCAAAATCATACTTGAAATGACAATTTTATATAATGAATCTTTGTTTCCTAAATATTGGCAAGGTTTTTTTTTCTATTTTATTATATGCTTATATATATTTTTTCTTTTAAATACTACATTTTGGGGCCGGTCAAATAGCTCAGCAGATTAAAGGACCTGCAAACAGGCACAAGGGTCAGGGGTTCGATCCCCAGACCTGCCCTGCCAGCCCCTTCCCCGAGGCACGCTGAAACGGCAATTGAGACTTGCCAAGGTGGTGCACGCTTGTAAATCTAGCTCTGGGATGGCTGTTAACAGGCAGATCACTACAAGTCCAATCTAGTAGGAGACCTTGCACACCCTGCAGACCCTTTCCTAAGAAATTCTACAGACAGAAATAAGTAAATACTACACTTGAATACTTTAAGTTGAATTCCCTTTATAAATTTATTTTTTCATATGTTAACAATAACTAATAACTCCATTGGTCAATTGAACCTTAAGTGCATTACTACTTGCTTTTTCATGTTTTATTATAAAAGTGATTAATCTTTACTGAAGAAAATTTGGCATTAGTAATAAGATAATTATAAAGATGAATCATAACGAAAAACCAAGATAAACATATCTGTACTAGTCAATTTAATCATGCTTCTCTCTCTATAAAGAACATATTAGTTATTAATTTGTTTTCTCCAATTATTTATCAATTCAGACTTTCTATTTCTTATATTAGTTTTACAGTTTGCATATTCTTGAAATTCGCTTTATATATTATTAATAATTTGGCCTTTATTTGTCTATAAAATTTTTCTTTATAAAGCTTTTGTAATGTCAGTATTAATGTTTCCTTTTGATTTGAACTTTTACATTTAAAATTTATTTTCCATAAATTCAGAAAATTTTTATAAAACAGAAAGTGAAAGTCTACAGAGAAACATCCTGGAAGAATACTTCCTTTGCAATTTCTAAATCCTATTTCAGGAAAATCATGGACTGAAGTGAAAATAGTGAATAACACTTGAATTAGTTTTGTATCATAAAATGATTCTTACATCATAAAATATTTCACATTGATTTTCAAATGAAGAATTGACCTTTTAAAATTGTAGATATACCTCATAAGTTATTGATAAGATGCAGAAATACAAAACACACAGTGACAGTAAAAAGTTTTTGTATGTTTTGCATACTTCAACACATGCAAAAATATTTATAAAGTGCTACATTAGAATCAGAATTATTGTGGAAGAAGTATGCATCAATACATACATTTTCGATAAAAACTAGTCAAAATGACATTGCAAGATAATCCATTTTACCAGATTGGTATCACTAAAGAATCACTTAATGTTGCTTAAAATTTTTTTCAACACCTTCTGGCACAATTTTATTTGGAGAACTTTCTCTTGAAAAATTAATTCCTGAAAAAGGAATTGGTACAACAGGTAGAGTTCAATTTAATAAATATCAATGGATTACTTTTGTAAAGATAAACATTATTGCTCTCCAATGCACAAAGCATATTTTTCTATTACAATCTGGAAATGAATTCGAATATTTTTGTTTCTCATGATGACACACTATTTCTCTTCTAATTAGTTGGTTCAAAAAGAATGACCTTTTTAGACGTTTTTCTCCTATTCTCCCCATCATCTTTGTTTGTGTTCCTCAGGTGACCTTTGCAATGCTTTCATTTTTGCTTCTTTGATTTCTCATAACATACAATTTTATTTTTTTTAATTGGACAGTGTTTGTTGTTCTTGCATAGTGTCTTCAGCTTAGATGTTTAGATTACCTATATATGGAGGCAAAAGTGCAAAAAGAAAAAAAAGTTATAAGAAATTAAGAAGAGGGACTAGGGAGATGCCTCAGTAGAATAAGTGCTTCCCTGGCAAGTGCAAGGGCCTGAGTTCAATCCCT
>NDGN011470384.1:0-10841 GCA_002564285.1 Tympanoctomys barrerae | reverse complement strand
GCGGCCAAAGGTTTCCAGAGCGGGGAGAGCAGAGGGGTGGGCTTTGGCAGCGGGGTGCTTCGAATGCTAAGAACAGACAATTGCCGCTTTTTTCCTTTTGTATCAGATTTTGAACCTATTTTACTTCCTCCAACCACCCTGTAAGTGGGATCCACTTTGCAGATGAGACAGTGCGGAGTGGGGCTGCCTGCCCCCCTCCCAGTTCGTAGAGCAAGTAAGTAGCGGAGGCCGAAACACACTATTGACCCCGAAGGCCTACGCTGATGCCTCGCATATGTTAAAGTGCCAGCTGTGAGTGGTGGCTCTGGTTGAAACGCTGGCTCTGAAGCAGTAGGCAGGTCCAGGGGAGGCACCACATCTGGGTGTTGGCCCCTGGACGCCACGGAGTTGCGAGTGTCTGCGTCACACAGGGTATGGCTTAGCTTCTTAGAATCTCACTTCGCATGTTCCAGACCAGAGAGATCGATTATTGTTGTCTCCTTCCTTAAGATGCCGTGAGAACAGAGGTGGTGATGGGAAAGCTTTGTCAGGCAGTGTGAGAGTGCCGGTGGCCTTTCTCCTCCGCTCTTCCCTCGCAGTCCGTGCTCCTCCTGTCTTCAGTCCTTTTCCTCTCTGTTGCTGCTCTAACTGCACTTCACCCTTCACCTCTCTTGCACCGCTGTGTGTGTGGCGGCCCGTCACCTGTGCGGCCCTAGAATGCAGGTGGCTGTCCAGTGTTGACTTCGTTAACAGCTGAACCCCCTCCCCCAACCCAGCTGTGCCAGGTGAGCATAGGAGGGGGCCTGTGGGGCGGACAGCCCCTTTGGGCCCAGGGAGTAAGTAGGTCACTTTTGAAGGAGTTCTCTTTCAGGGAAGGTGGAAGAAGGCTTGCTTTCCCTGCTCGTCCTTCCTGGGGTGTGTGTTTCATGCCTGCTATTGAGAAATTTGAACTGAATGGTAAAAGACAGTCATACTGTATATTTCAAAGAAGTCTCAGACAGGACTGAGTAGGCAGGGCCGATGCGTTAGTTTAGCCTCAGTGACATCATCGTGGACAGTGGCCTCTACTGATGACATGTTGTATGTGATGTGCACTAGAAGACTGCATTACAGCGAGCAGCGGTTACTCATGTGCTTCGCTTTATGGAGATCCTTGTTCTTCCCGAGTCCAGAGGGGGCCTTGTGGTCTGCAAGATGGAACCGTGCTCGGCAGGCTGTGGCCAGGGCTGTGGCCTTCTGTGTGGGGGGTGGAAACGGTACCTAGCCAGCCCCCTTCACGGTGGGGCAGGAGGCCACGTGGATCAGGAGCACTTGTTTTTCTGAACCACTGAGGGCGTGGGAACTTGTGGTTGGGGTTTGTTGTAGGAACAAACCACATTTAAAATCAGGCCATAGTGTAGTTCAGCATCATACTTTATCTTAGCTAAATACTCAGCCCTAAGCTTTCTTTTTTAAAAAAGTTATTTATTTATTCAATACAGGGTCTTGCTATGCAGCTTGGACTTGTAGTGATYCTCCTGTCTCAGCCTCCCCAGTGCTGGGATTATAGGCATGCACCGCCACGCCCAATTTCACCACTATTATTAGCATGTTCATTTTATACAAGAGAAAACGGAGGTTCAAGAAGATTACTGAAAATTACAGTTAAGAAAGTCAGGATGGCTGTGGTGCCTGCATGCAGCAGCTTGTGAGACACGTGGACTGATGCGTCATCGTGTGCACATGACTGTACACATGAGCACACATGAGCTCCCTCCGCCCCGCCCACAAGCCTCTTGGTGAGTACAACAGTGAAGCACACAACGACGGCTGTTGATGGAATCTAGCGATTATAACAGTAGAGTGCAATGCAGTTAAATGGACAGGGTCTCCGTCTCCATGATTCCTCAGCATGGTACCATTTCCAGGCTGCAGTTGACCTGGGGAAACGGAAGGACAGAAAGCACAAACACAGACACTTGCTATCCGTAGTTCAAGATTATACAAAGTGTGCAGGTTTCTACCAGGCACGTTGTGGCGTAGCAGAAAACTGCAGAGAGCGTGTGGGTTTGAGTCTTAGCTCTAGCCATTGCTGGCATGTAACCTCTTTGCCCATCTTAAAAATGGGGGTGGAGAGCTGGGCATGGTGGAACACACCTCTAATCCCAGCAGTCCTGGAGGCCAAGGTAGGAAGGTTGCAAGTTCAAGCCTAGCCTGGGCAGCTGAGCTGAGTAACTTAGTGAGCCCCTGTCTCAAAATAAAAAATGGGCTGGGCATGTAGCTTAGTGCAAATGCCCTGGGTTCAAATCCCAGTACCAGTAACTAGATGGGTAGATAGGTAGGTGATGAATGGGGATGGATAACAAAAGAAGGCCCTCAGAGAGTTGTGGTGAGGATATAGGTACACACAGCACTTCCTGCAGTCTCTGGTTCTCTGAGAGCTCACTCAGATGGCCACCCTTTAGGTGTTAGGTAATATCCTGTCATAGTGGCTGAGTTCCCCTCTGGGGTTGTTACTGTAGTTGATTTTGGTGTCCCCAACATCTCATCATGCAGGACGGTGGACCTGAAGGTGAGGAAGCCCTGGCTTCTCCAGGTGTTGCCATTCTCAGAGTCCTACCCTCCCAGAGCATCTGCCACAGAGGCCTGTCGTGGACAGAGGTGGGGGTCTAGGTCCCACAGGTGAGCTATGGGGAGCAGGCAGCAGAGAATTCCTGCTAATCAGGGGTGTAAATGCCAGCCAGGAGCAGAGAAGCCTCCTGCTGCTGGTTGGTAGCATTGGATTTAGCATCCTGTGGAAGAGATAATTGGAAGAGATAATTAGAGCTGCATCCTGGGGCGAAGGCTCAGGCGAGTGGTGAGGAGACCGGGGTGACCAAGTCTAGCTCTGTCTCCAGCCAGGGATGGGAGCAGCTTGCCCTGCTGAGCATATAGCTTCTGTCCCTGTTAATGACCCGCTCACGCTGCACTTCCATCAAAACTTTTATCTGATTGAGAATTCTCAGCAGGAACAGTGATGTCACTTATTTTTCCAAAGCGTGGCTTGTGTTGTTCCTGGTGCTCTTTTCCTGGCTCCTGTAGCCCGAGGAAGGAGGCAGCTGAGGCTTCTCAGCCCCTGCCTGAGCTTTCTGGCCTCCTGTCACCCCCACTAGACAGTCTTAGGACCCACAGAGCTGGTTGCGCTGTGGACTAGGTCCTGATTTGTCTCTCATGGTTGATCCTCCTCCTGGGAGCACCCAACTCCCTATGGAAACGAGCATTTTAGGTGATGTGTGATGGTTCCAGGTCTCAAGACCACCCCAAAGGCCGCTCCTCAGGGCCAGGTCACAGAGGAAGCCAAGCATAGCTTCGTGCTGTCTTCAGAGAGTCGGAGTCTAGAAGCTTTGTGCAGACTTTGGCATGGGCCACCTGGCTGCATCTTGGTAATTTGAGCTTGTGATGGAATGAAGAAGCAGCATCCATGACAGGGCGTGCTCACCCTCAGCCTGCATGTGCAGCCTGCATAATCTGCTGACTCATCACCCTCGGTGACCCGCCCCCACCCCACTGCCTTGAGAGCTGTGCTTTGTGCTCGGTCAGCATACATCTAATGCTCACAGTCACCATGGAGATCAGTCCTCAGCCTCTACTCCTGGCTGCTTCAGCAAAGGCGGGGGTGACCCCCAGAGGAAGGAGCCTGCAACAGGAAGCCTCACACACAACTTGGAGGGGCTTCGGGTCTCTGGGCTCAGAGCCGCTGTGATTTTAGCAACCCCATTCCTGTGACCTGGGGGTGGTGCTCCCTTCTGAGGTGGGGTGAACACTTCCCAAGGAGTCTCTGTCTTGAGTGGAGCCTCTCCAGACCCGTCCCCATTCATGTCCGAGCTTTGTGACTGTCCATTTCTGACTCAGTGACTTCCTGGGTCCTTTTGACTGGGGTTGCCTTAATGGAATGACCTTTCTTTTTTGCTTTTTGCTCAAGCGTCCTGGCAGCACATGTACTAGTGGGCTGGACCAGTGCAGTGCTGTGCCTGTAGGATGGTCCCAAGAGGAGAACTGGTGAGCGTTCAGTGGCTTAGTGCAGGCGGGACGGTCTCACTGCACAGCCCACACCGCTGCTGCTGGCTGTCCTGCAGCCGTTGCACGAGCTGTGGACTTTCTCCATCCTCTCCCTTCATTCATTCTTCTTACTGTCCTTCTTTTCAACATGGCATCATGGTTAAAAGACCTCTCAGTCTTCAGCAGACCACGCAGTGCCCTGCTGCGCATCACAGGCGCTCATTTGACCTCAGCCCAAATCATAGAAAATTGACTGACCTGGAGCCGAATAGGTGGCAAGGCAGGAGGCATCGGGACATGCAGAGAAAGAATCCCGTGGCTGGGTTTCTTGGTTGGGAACGTGGCCGTGCGCAAGGGCTGGCTCAGGAACGTGGATGTGTCAACTTTGTGTTTTGCAGCAGTGCCCGGAAGCCTGCTCATCGGAAATAAAAGGAACTGGATGCATTGAAAGAACACAGTGTAGCCACGCGTGCAGCTGCAGCGTTTGTGCCCTTTCACAGCAGTTTTCAAAAGCTGCAGTTCCAGCGGGCGGTGGTTCCCTAACTGGCCCTCTCTCTCAGAGCCTGGCCGGGCTGCATCTGCGGTCGCGCTGCCTCGCCCGCAGATGGCCGCTACCAGCTGCTGTACCCTGAAAGCTGCCTGTGTTGGAGAACCGAAAGTCGGTCCAAAAGTGCTGGCGTGTCTAAAGTTGGTGATCCTTAAGTTTTTAATTGTGCACTTGTTTCTCTGGTCTGTAATTTGGCCTTTTAGAGGGAACTAGAATGGTTTTTGAGAGGTTGAATACATAGATTAGAAGGCTTTGGCTGCTTGCCAGGAAACCTTTGCTCTGTAGGGGGCTTTTGATCTTAAAGGATAGTTTATGCTCTCACTCAGGTGTCCCTTACTGATGTCTTACCAAGCAGGTTAGAGCTCCACCTTACAGACGAGCCCACTGAGACTCAGAAAGAGTGGGTGTGGCCCTCCAGGGCCGGTAACCAGTGAGAAGCAGGCCCGGGGCATGGCTCTTGTCCCGACAGTCAGGAATGACAGCCGTTTGCACACTGCCAGGCCAGTCTTCTCCTTTCTGCCTCCTAAGTCCAGCCCTGCCAGAAAACCATTGCTCTGGAAAGGGGAGACTTGCATTTCTGGATCAGAAATGTGTACTCCTGGTCCCTGACAGATTCTGGGCCACGTGTTACCGCAGCCTCCAGGGCTATCTGTAGCTTGGGACAGGTGGCCAGGTGATCTGGGGTGTTTATCTGTGGAACAAAGTACTGTGTCAGGCAGTTTCCAGGCATTTGCCAGGCCATTTGGTGTGCCAGTAGCGACAGCTTCCTGCAGGGGCCTCATCCTTCCTGAGCCCTCGGCTCTGCCATCAGGCAGATTGGGGTCAGCTCTAGGTCCTGTTTCCAATCCTCTCTGCGTGGTCTCTCTCCATCTCAACAGACATTTTAGCTCAGTGCCCTCAGGGTGCCTGGCACCATTTGAGGAATAGTTGGCTGTCCCCATGGCAGCTGAGACCCAGCCAAACTGAACTGCTTCCTCGTGCTTCCCTTGTCGGTTGGGGGACACCCTGGGGTGTCTGGGCTGCAGGCGCCAGGCTTACCTTCTCTCGTCACTGTCCAGCTATCGAGCTGCTGGATTCCACCCCCCCACCCTGGCTGTCCATCCCCACCTCTGCCTTTCTGTGAGTGGCAAGAGTACCTGGAAGCTCTTCTCAGCAGATGCCCCGAGTAGGCAGTTAATTCACATGATTCCTAGAGCTCATCATCCTCAGCCCTGGAACTGTGCAGCCTCTGACCCCACCTCACATTTCTCCCTATGACCACTGGCCACTGTCTTTATTTTCTGTTTCTACATGTTCCAGCAGCTGTTGTTTTTTTAGTCCATATGAATTATTATTATTATTATTATTATTATTATTATTATTTGCTATCCCTGGTTTACTTCTCTGTGCATAATACTCTCTAGGTTCTTTTCTTTCTTAAGACTGAATAATGTGTGTGTGTGTGTGTGTGTGTGTGTGTGTGTAGTACAATTTTCTTCTCCTGCTCATCCAGGAGGGCCATCTTAACTGGTACCACATCATTTGAGAGAAACAAAGCCAAGTCTTAACTTGAAACCTGTGGTCCAAATGCCAGCGCCATGGGGAATCCTCCTGAGTCCTAGGATCACCAAGAACTTCTCTGGGGAAGCGATGGAGAAGAGACGTGGGAGGTCAAGGCCACATGTGCTTGTGTTTGGAGGACAACCGTGTCCTGCTCCCCGTGGCCATCCAGCTCAGGCCCCCTGAGCCGCCTGTCCCTCCTGGGCTAAGAAGACTGAGCTAAGAAGACTATCTCAGGCAGAAGCCAAGATATTAAATATTTAATTGAATTATTTCACTGTGGGGATACTGTGACTCATAGTGAAAACTAACTACTCGCCTTTCTATCAGGCCCTGAAGAAGCAGCTCCCTGGTCAAACACTTAAAGGTCAGCGCCATGGTGGTGGCACTAGCCCCACTGTTGCCCTTGCCTTTTGGGTTAGGGCGGGGAGTGGGAAAGGACAGATGTTAGAAGTGTTGATGGGTGGGGGGCTCCCAGGTGGAGGGGCACTGCCCTGCTTTCCCACACTCCCCTGGTCTTGGTTCTCAAGACTCCCCTGCTGAGGATCCGTCCTACCGGCCAGCCGTTTAGGATGCTGTTGCATGTGCTCTCTCAGGGCTCAGGGAGCACTACAGCCAGTGTTTGCTGTTTAATTTAATCTTTCACGTAGTAGGAACATAAGATGTCCCAACAGCCTGAGCTCCCCTCCCACGGGGTGCAGGCTGGCTCTTCCCATCGCTAGAGTATCTGTGTGTGGAGCCTCTGGGCCTTGCTTTCTTACTTGGCTGACACCTGGAGCTTTTTAGCTTCTTGGGGGATGCTGACCTGTGCTCCTCCTTGCACCCTGTGACAGGCATTTCAGGGAGGCAGGATGAGGGTCTTGGAGTGGAGGCCTGTGGCTGGGCTGGGAGCCATGTGGGTACAAACCAGCTGTGACGCTCTGGGGCCATCCACGGCCTCCTGGGACCTTGCTCAGCACCCAGGGAGTTAGCATTGCCTTTGCCCTCCATGAAGGCTGTAGGTTTGCATGAGAGAGGAGCAAACCCTTTTCCCCTAGAAGGCTGCCACTACCACTTCCCCCAGGACAAAAAAGAAGCCTACTTTAGTGTTTGAAGGCCTAACCTTTAAGTGCCTTTGAATCAATTGGAGATAAAGAGTGGGAGAAAGTTGGAGCAGTGGAAAGAAAAACTTCACTTGTTCTCCAGCTGAAAATCAGGCCTGCGGCTACGGCCCTTGCATCTGCCGGGAGAATGGTGTTGGCAGCATGTGCAATTGTGCCTGGAGCCACACATTGCCTGTGAGATACGGATGTGGGGCCACGTGACTAGGGACCCCCTGCCCCCTGTTCCAGATGGCTGAGTTGAAGTCCGTGACGCAGCTAGCTAGTGATTAAAAAGAGCATTTTAATAAGGCTAATGAGACAGGGCCTAAATTCATAGTATTTTGTGCCAATCTGCTGCATTCCCGTTTGCTCCCTTAGCCTGCCCCGAGCTGCTCAGCCCTGGGGGCTTCTCCTGTGCCCTCCCTCAGCCGTGCTGAGTGCTGCTCAGTGCCAGCCATGGTGCAGCAGGTAGAGCCCTACCTGCGAGGACTGTGGTCCTAGTGGAGGAGACAAAAAGTGAAAGGGCAGCTGTGAGACAGTGTGATGGTGCCGCGGAGGCACGGGCATCCAGCTCAGACAGTCGGGGCTCTGGAAGGAAGAGCTCAGAAGGCCACTCAGCCCGGGTGACACCCAGGCCAGGTGCCAGGATGCCTGCCTGCTGCTAGCTTGTGAGGGCTTTGTTTCCCGTGAAGATTCTCAGGTGCCAGTTTACAAGAACGTTCACAGCTCTGCTGTACTGTCTCTTAACCCTCATAGACGTCAACTCCATGAAATCCTCCCCGCATGAATCTTAATTACTTCCTGTCGAGGAACGCAAGCTTAGTGAACACCTCTCTGAACCATGTGGAGCAAAGCACTCTATCCCTAGTTACATCTTGTAGTCACCCAAGCCTGAGATGCTGCCACTCTGCTCTCAGGAAGCAGTGTTGAAGTTGTACAGGTCAGTGAGTCTGAGCCTGTGTCCTGTCTGTCCCCCTTGTTCCTCTGTGTGCTTTTCGATCCCGTGTGCTGTAGGTGAGCTCCACACCCAGGCCCAGGGGTGGGAGGCCGCGGTCTTGGACTCCTGAGTCTGTCAGCTCTGCCACAGTGTGTGAAAGGCAAGGTGGCTTCAGCAGCTGGGTCACCACCCCCTCTCTGACAGCCATGGCAAGCTTCAGTTTGTCACTTGTGAATTGTAAGAGATCTGGTACTGGCCTGCCCTGTTGCTGTCGTCACTGGCAATCTGTCCTTGGTGATGTGGAGCGCGGAGGCCAGTGATGGCTACTAGCGTAAATGGGACCCAGAACAGGAATGTGAGAAACAGGAGCGTGTGTTCTGGGTGCTTGTTCATTTGCCACTGAGCATCGATACCCGGAGAGCGGTAGTCAGTTTCCCTCCGTTCCCACGGAGGCCTCAGGAGAAGCCTTGGGGCTGGGTCCCCCACATGGGCCGTGGAGGCTCACAACCCTGTGTGTAAAGCCCAAGTCCTTTGCCTTTTAGCCGTGTGACCCGGGCAGCTTGCTTGCCCTGTGTGTGCAAAGGCAGATGGAAAATACTGGGTATGTTTTAGGAGGGCGGGTAGCCGCCCGTCTATAGGAAGGGCTCTTCCAGAACAGAGTGAGGGCGAGGTGAGGGCCGGAGCCCAGACCGCTCCTGAGAGCACACGCTCTATGTGGTGCGTTTCCTCCTCCATGGTGGAAAACCTGTACCTACCATGTGGAGCTGTCACAGACATCAACAGTCATGTACGCTGTGCAGCACAGGGCGCCATGGAGCACAGGCTGGTGGGTTTACTGTGCGCCTTTCTTCAGTTTCTGAGCTTCCGTCTGCTTGAGTTCTGAGCGGTGTGATCAGGTGGGTGAGCTCTGGACGTGAGGTGCGGGGCCTGGGGAGCCAAGACCTGCAGAGGCCCTGTGTTCCTGTCTGTCTCTGTAAAACAGCTCAAATCAAAATGAATTTTGCTGCTTAAAGCATTAATCCTTTGGAAATCTCTGGTTTAGCTAAGATTCCTTCAGAAGGACCAGATGACTTTTCAAGGACTTTCCACGTTGCTGCGATTTTCCAGTAACAAATGGAAGAACTGAACTGAGGTCTTTCATAACTGATTGGCAAGGAAAATTAAGGCAAAGGGGTTTAAGGCCGTGAGGCCTTTGACTCTGCTCCAGGCGCTAGGGAGGGGCCCCCGGGCCAGCTGGCCTTCGGTGGGTACTCCAGTTACGTTGGAGAAAGAGGCAAGAGGTGGGGACCGTGCTCCTTGGCGGTAGCATCAGCCTGCCTGAACGCCACTTTGCTGCCTCAGGTATTCGGAGAAGAGACCCTGGGAAGAACATTAGGCACGCACTCCTGTCTGCCCTGCTCACATGTGGTAGAGGCGGACACCCGCCTCACGCTGAGTAGATGGCCTTTCCATCTGGTGGCTTCTTACGTAACTCTGATTGGGAAAACATCAGGGTTTGTGGCAGGCCACAGGTCACTGAAACACTGGTTCTCAGGTGTAGATCTCTGCTGTTGAATCTGACTGTTTACTGATCAATCCCTGTTCTTGTAAAGTATTTCAGCATTTGAAATGACAAAGCAAGCGAGATTTCTTTGCAGCACTTCACTCAGTTGCCCAAAGAGTGAATTGAGAAAGGCTTATTTCTGCCCTGATCCAATCAGCGCCGGTGCTAAATTGTGCCAGCAGATAGCATGCCAGACTCAGAAGTTGTAAAAGATGTTGGGACCCCAGAGGAGCTGTTCCTCCCTGCCCGTGTTCTCTTTCTTTGTCCTAGTGGGTGTGGGGTGCCCGGAGCCTATGCCTCTGGTGGTCTGCATCCCTCCCAGCCTCGTCTTCTGATCACCACCCACACGTTCATGGTGTTCGGGCTGTACCAGCCCCCTCCCTCCCATGGCCAGGCCTCTGCTTACGCTCCCCTGGGTGCTGTACCTTTCCCACCTTGTGGACCTTGCAGTATGGGCTAGACAGCCTGGCCAGGCCCTTCCAAGCCTCCCAGATCACACAGTGCCATCTACATCTGTTTATCTGTCATTCTGTACTGTGGGGTCCTGCACTTTTTAGGGCAAGGACTACTTTCTTTGTGACCCGCAGGCTGTCTGTGGGGTAGGGGAGGACATTACTAAATGTGTAAATTATCCTCAAATGCAGGGACTTTCCTTCTCCTTCTTCTGCCCAGTTCTCGTTTCCACTTCAGTCTGTGTTCCATGTGTTTTCCTGGAAGCACTGTTCTGCGGGTCAAGGTTGTACTACCCGGCTGAGGTAGATGATGAATTTAATTTGTAAGCCAGCAGGGTATGCCTGCCTTCCATGCATTGGGAATGGGCTTGCTTCTGTAGATGTCTTCTGGAATCTGCACCTTTTTGACAGTTCGCAGTGAGTTTGGAAATCCCAGATGATTTTTCCATGTTCCTGGTGCAGTAAAGGTGAATACAGAAAAGAACGCAGCCGCCCATTCTATAGGGAGCACATCCCTGGAGGAGCTCGCAAATGTCGTGGGCCACCTTTAGCCCCCGGCCTCGCTGCAAACAAGGTTTCAGTGCAAGTCATTGCCGCCTCCTCCGCCTGGCTGAGTGGGAGCCAACCCTGTGCCGAGAGAGTCTACAGCTTGCCACAGGTAGGAGAGGGCTGGCCCAGTAGGATTGACGTCACCCGAGACAGTCAGAGCTCAAACCATCTTTCTCAGGCTGGAAAACTGGGAAGG
>NDGN011470382.1:0-17391 GCA_002564285.1 Tympanoctomys barrerae | reverse complement strand
AACTGGTGTGGGCATCATTTTGGCAACTTCTTCAGGGGCTCGCTACTCCGTTCTCTGTGTTCCGGCTGCCCCTGAAGTTTGCATTTCTCAGAGAGCCACAGATATCTTTGACGAGGCTGTTTACAGTTAATCCACATGTAAAAGTGCAGTTTTCTTCTGTGTTTAGAGCAGCAGTGTGTCCCTTATGTCCTTTCTGAGAATTGGAGCCACAGCGATGTGGGTGGGACCTCGCTACTTTTTATGAAGGCGGCACTTTCTCACGTAGCTGTGCCTTCAATTTCCTGTTTCCTCCAGATAATACGTACGTGTCCAGCTCAGAGAATGATGAGGACGTGCTCGTCACCACAGAGCCGATTCCAGTCATTTTCCATAGAATCGCAACAGGTAAGAATAACATGGTATTTTCTTACCTCAGGCTTATTTTTCCAAATTGTATCAGCTTTGGGGTTTTTGTTTCGTTGGTTTTTTTTTTTCCCCTTTTTTTTAGGTTGTATTAAAAATACTTACCTTTAACTCCTCTAAGTCTGGTTTTCCATATCAACTTATCGTCTAAAATGCATGAAATTTTTTAAAAATGTTTTTTGAAATGAATGTTTCACAGTACTTTTTAAAAGCTTTGCTTAAGTGTGTTATATTGACAGTTTCTCTTTAAAAAATTTCCTTCTCGGGGCCAGGGATATAGCTCAGTAGATAAGCCCTTGCCTGGCAAGCGGGAGGGCCTGAGTTCAATCCCTGGTTCTGCAAAAAAAAAAAAAAAAAAAAAAAAAAAAATTCCTCTCATGGTGACACAGTTAACAACATGAAATCCGTGCAGTGAAGATAGCATGAAATTTATAGTGAGAGTAAGAAATCTGCAACTTCTATGCTAGTTGGGTCATCATTTTTATGCATAGTAAGAAATCAGAACAGCTTGCACATTGTGGTTTTGTCCCAACCATAAAATTTGAAAACATACCTTAAACTCTTCCAATACAGGGAATAACCTAAAAGTTTTCTTGAATATGGAAGTTTATTAACATTTGATTAAATAACTTAGTGAAAACTAAAATAATTTTTCCAACTTATACTTTTCAGAATTAAGAAAAACAAATGACATTAACTGTTGTTTATCCATAAAATCCAAATTGCAAAAGGAAAACGGGGAGGTACGTACGTTATCTTGCTTACTTCGTGAGAGTAGCGCGGTTATGTTTTGAATTTGCGCAGAGTCTGCAGCCGCCTTCTCCGAGCTGCGCGGTAGCTGTGTGCTGCCTCCTGGGCGTGCTCGGCCCTGGGAGGTGGGGGCCAGCCTCGCCTCAGCTCTGGGGGGAAGCTGGGCTCCCTGTGCCGTAACAGAAGCAGACAGACGTTTGGCTTAAATCTAAGTGAACCGCCCCCGAAGTGTGCTCTGCTTTCATCCAGTAATGCCGCCAAAGTGGAGCGCCTGTGCGTCTTCTTATTAATGACTGCACGTCGTGATCTCCTAACCAAAGCACAGCGAGGGCGGGCCCCTAAGGTGGCTGCTCATTCACCGCTTTCCTTTTGAAAAATTCATTTTAAATTGATGAGTAAGTCCGGGCACATTGAGCCGGGTGAGTGCGGCGCGGCAGGGCTCCTTCCCTGAGCCGCTGTCCTTGGTGCTGCGCCCTCCTCCCCCGGCCTTCGGATAGCAGCGCCCTTTCTGCTGTGAGAACCACCGCCTGCCCAGAACTGCTGCTGATGTAAAAAACCCCATAAAATCCGAAGCCCTGTTGTTGGCTGTTTTGTATTCCTCAAGTGCTTAAAATTTAGGGATGGTAAGCAAAGCATGGGCTGAGTAAGTCCCTGCTTCCAGACGAAGCCACTGTTTTTCTTTTGATCATTTATGAGGCCAGTGCCAGGAATCCCACCATGAATTTTCATTATTGCTACTTTGGACCCAGAACAGATGTACTTCAGCTCATTAAAAGCCTAAACTGCAAAGTAAATTTTATTAACTATACTTCTAAATTCAGAATAATAAATAATTTCCACATACTGGAAGTTCTATTCATAATATGACTCACATTTTCATAATTTGATTTTCATATTATTACATTCAGAGTTTCTCTTAGATTATTGTTTAGAGTTGGCAGTGGAATTAAACAGTCTGGGATAAATAATGCTGAGGAACTTTTTAATAAAAATTGAATTAATATGCACTTGCCAAATGTTTAATCAGAGCAGAGCTGAAGATGTAATTGATTATACAGTTTTTATATGTATCAAATATTAATTTGAAAATACTAATTTCAGTGAGCAAAAACTTTAAAGAAATTTATTTGAATAATAAAACAAGCTGAGTGAATGACCTGAAGCTGTCACTGTCTTTTGTTTTGGGGTTGTACTTCACCAGGGACATTCTGTATGTAAAGTCTGTGTACCAGCCCCAGACTGGCCACTTCCCACTCTATTCACAAGAGAAAGCAAACTACTGGACAGTTAAGTTTGTCTTCTTACTGTATTGTATTAGGAGTCAAGACAAAATAGTGCAGTGGAAGAAGATTCGGAAGGGGACAATGATTCAGAAGAATTCTATTATGGGGGACAGGTAAGCAGAGGAATTCTATTCAGAAGAATTCTATTATGGAGGACTCGTCTTTCAGATCTGTAATGTCAGGTGAATTCAGACCCGCTGCCTGTGTCCAAGTGGGAATTTGTGCCCAAGGTAGGAGGCACGGGAGTAGGAGAGTGTTGTGCAGTTATCCAGAACAATCTGTGTAACGTCTGTGTTCATTTTTCTACATACTCTCAGACATTAAGATCATTTTTAGAAATTTTTTATTATGATTACTTACCTTCACATTGTCTTAAATCATTAGTGAGATTTTTACAGATAACATTTCATTCAAGAAGCTCTGCAGAGCCAAGTGTATTGGTACACGCCTGTGATCCCAGCACTCAGGAGGCTGAGGCAGGAGGGTCAGTGTGAGTTCGAGATCATCCTGGGCTACAAAGTGAGCTTAAGGCCAGCCTGACCTGCATAGCAAGACCCTGTCTAGAAGTTCTGCAGAAAATGGGCCTGATAATTCACTGCTGTTAACACTTACATTTCCTCAGCATTCAAATTGTCTGATTTTAGCCTTTAAAGCTAATGAATTATACTAGCCCAGGAACCTCAGTGGAAATACCACTGGCCTGTCTCGGTCTTTAAGCGAAGCCCTGCATGCTCCCGCAAGCGCGCAGGGCCAGACCTGCCCGCTGTTGCTTCTGCCCACTGTTCTCCCCTAAGTCCCTTGCGAATCACTTGCAGGTCAGCTACGACGGCGAGCTGCACAAGCACCCTCAGCTGGAAGCAGATTTATCTGCAGTGAGAGAGATTTATGGGCCGAACGCAGTTTCTCTCAGGTGAGGAAACACCTTTTGTGAATAAAAATTAGTGAAAGTTTAAAAAAAAAATTTTTATTTGGTGGCATTGGGGATTGAAATCAGGGCCTTCTGCGTGTGAGGCAAGCACTAGAATTAAATTAGCCTAGCCTGGAATTAAATAAAGCAGTGTTTGGAGGTCACTTAGAGTGCAAGTGGTAGGCAGGTTCTGGTGTGCGCGTGCTGCACACTCGTGACTGTAGTGCGTGAGGCTCACCTTTCACGGATTGCACCGTGGCCGCTCGTTGTTTGGGGCTTGGAGACGTGCTAGCTAGTGCGCAGAGTGCCCTGATTAGTTACTGTAGTGGGCCTGGCCAGCCGCTCCGTGCTGGTACTATAAATCCAGGCCACAGCCAGCCCTGCACACAGTAAGGTAAATAACGTAAAACCTCAGCTGTCCCTGTCACATGGCAGTCTGGTCTCTGAACGTTTCAACAGTCCTGTATTTTATTCTGCCCTTATGTTTAGTGATAAAATTATTTATCATTTAGTCATTCAAAAGACCTTAGGATTCTTACTCACCTTTCCTTTTTCCCTTTAATATAAGCCAGAGACCCCTTTGTCGCGGAGTTAGCCCGCAGGCCAGTGCTGTGGTGATGACTTCAGCTTCCTCCGACTCCTGCTGTGAGCTCGGCCCGGTCCCCCCCCCCCCACCTTCTCCTGACAGGGCTCCTGGGGCCCGGCTCCCACGGCCCCTCCTCCTGACCCAGCTCTCTGGCCTGGACGCTCCCCTCCAGTGCCCGCTCCTTTGCATCAGGGCCGGTGCCCTGCCTGGACTCCCTCCTGTTCCTTTGCGTTCCGGGCTCCCACACTTCCTGTCTCGGTTACTGCACAGCCTGTGGCTTTTCCTTATTGATTACATGTCCTCTCTCCTTTGAATTTTGTGCCTGTTAAGGCTTTTTCTTTATTTGGCTTCACTTTTAATGGTTCTCTTCTGATACTTAGCACAGCATGGGGAAGCCATGAAAGACAGGGTTCATGGTGGGTTCTTGATTGTTTCCATGGCAGTGTCTCTGAAGAGCTGAGCGCATCATTCTCTTCAGCGGGCATAACCAGATTTTGAGAGGGTGAACAAATATTTTTAATTGGGAGGTACCGCCTGGCTATAATTTATAGCTGCCAAGTTAATTGCGGAAGCATAACACACTACCAGCTGTAGCCTAAGTGAGCTGGGGTTGTGTCCCCGTATCTTCTGTACCCACCGGCTTATGTTGTAGAATCCAGGAGCTCAGGGACGCCAGCCTGGAGCAAGGAGGACTTATTTCCAGAACTTCTGGTAAGGGGACACAGCTGCCTGGCTTCTCTGTGCCAGGACAAGGACTTCGAGCACAGGCGGGCAGAGGGCATGTGAGGGCGACTGCTCTGGCCGTCACTCGTACACTTGGATGTTTTGCAGATGAGCTGTCACATTGCATGTTCATGTCTGCTTGGGCTGTAGGTGTGCGGCTGCTCAGGAGGGTCGCTCATGCGGACCGGCAGCGCGGGCGCTCAGCAGCCCAAGGGAGGCCGCTCCTTGCAGGGAGTGGGCTTTGTGTACAGCTCAAGTCTCTCAAGCTTAAGACAGTGATTTAACACCTGCAAAAAGAAGAGGTTTTCCAGTGTCATTAAATGCTGAAACAATGTAAAATTTAAGATTTTTTGTTGTTGTTGTTCAAAGTATTTATTTTTGTTGTGGTACTCAGTGGATCATGGTAAGCCCTGTCTATACAGAGTGCTGTTGTGCTTAAAGGTTTGCTCATAAAGCATTTCTGTGTTGTCTAGGCTCTATTTGTTGCATCATGTTTGTAGGAAACTGTTTCCTCACCAAACACTTAGTAGGCACCTATGGTGATTGGTATTAGTAGTTTCTACTATCTGCAGTATTACTGGTAATTACTAGAATTAAACTTAGATAAATGTGAGGAATATTAGTTAAGTGAAGAACCTGCAATCATAAAGGTCTGGATTCTTACCTTTCCTATTTTAGGTGTAACAGGATTGATCTAGGCTGGCATGGATATGAGCCGTGTTTGTGCCTGCTCTAGATTTCCTCTAAACAGCTCTCATGGGGTAAAGGTGAATCACGGCGACAGTGGCTTGATTTACTTAAATAAAAATGAATTGACTTTCTAAACTCACATACTGGGAGTTTGACACATGGGGCAGCGGGGAGGTTAGGCCCGAGTCTTGGAATTGGCTTCCTTGCAAACTTCTAAGTCTGTTGGAAACAGGCTGTTCTAATTAGCTGTTCTTTTACTTAATTGAGGCTCATAAGAACTTAATGGACTTTGAAAAACAAAAGTAGCTCAGTATGCACAATGCACTCTTTGGTGTCGTGTTTTTGAAAGCAGAGTCTAATGAGAAAAGCAGCTAACCACATCTAAGGTTTTTTTTTTTTTTTTTTTTAAGAGATGGGAATAATGAATTGCCTAGATTGAGGGGGAAACTCTTAAAAACAGGGTAAAAGAAAGTATAGAAAAAATGACAGGTGAAACACTATTATTTAAACAGCCACGGAGCTGTCGCTGGCCCTGTCCCCCAGAAGCAAGGCGAGGGTGCTGTGGGGCCACAAGTGTGCATGCTGGTGACAGCTTCAGTTTGTAGTTGTCTTTACACAGTTTGCATGAGTACGTGTTTGCGGTGCACGGTGAAGGCGCACAGGGAGCTGGGGCGCACCCCCCCCCACCTTGAGTGCCTTCTGGTTTGTGAAGGGCTCACCTCCTTGCTTTCTGTCCTCTTTATTGTGCTCTTACACTTTTCTATACTTTGGTTTTCTCATGTAAGCGAGGCCGTGCAGAATTTAGCCTTCTGTATCTGATTTTAGGTTGGTTAGCGTTGCGCTCTCTTGTATGGGAGGGGAGTCGGCTCTGCGGAGCAGGACCTGGTGATCCGCCCAAGGGGGTTGCCTCCAGGGGCGTAGCAGAACGGCGCTGCCCTGCGCCTCTCGTTGCAGGCATACCCTGTAATCCTATGTTTATAAAGTAATTTTGATTGTCATTTAAAATAGTTTTAGACTAATATTTTTAGGAAGATAAGGAATTAAAGGCCACAGAATTTTTAGTTGGTGTGGCAAGAAATAATTCTGATAGTTTCCTTGTGAGATTCAATACTTCCACCTGCATCAGACACCTTCACTTTATGATCCTGCTGTGTTTCATATTAGAAATTGAAGCTGATGAGTAATGTAACCTTTTTATCATGACTAATGCCTGGTGTAGGCTGCAGGCGCCTGGATTTTGCCTCTTATACCTTTTGATTACTTTTTTATGGATGGACAGCTGCATGGAGGCCCTTTTGAGTTGACACTTAGAGACCAAGCGACTGGGAAGGTTTATTGATAGTTTGGGGAACCCGTAATACCTGCGCAGGCTCACCAAAGGTACCAGATGCGTCTCTAAAAGGAAGGACAACCCTCGAAGCAAGAGACTGGCCACATGAGTCAGGACAGACCACCTTAATTGTTGTGGATTCTGAGTGTGTTCGTAGCAGCCAGTGGCACTGTGTATGAGCCTTCAGCTTCTGCTGTCCTGGGAATGAGGTAGGGTGCTCCCTGTCCCCCTTAACACTGGGTGAGGGCATGTGACTGGCTTTGGCCGGTGAATTGTGCACCTGAATGCGAGTTTGCATCCCTCCTGGACTTCTTGGGGATGATCGGGACCCCCTCCCAACCCCGTTTCATGTTGTTTGAGTGACTTATCAATACTGTTTTTTTTATATTAAGCCACTGAAATTTTGAGGCTGTTTGTCATTACAACATAACAGCCAACATCAAAATTTGCCATTCATTGAAAGATCTTGGCTTGGGAGTTTAGAATAGTCTTCCCAGCATATTGCTTTTCCATCCTGCGCCTCTGAGCTGAGAATCGGGAAAGCAACGACAGGAGGTGCATCGGGTAAAGCCACCCCAGGGAGAGGGTTTTCCAAAGACGAAGCAGAATCTAAAGCGGGCCTCCAACCCTCGGCCTGGGCAGTCCTCCTGGCGCCCGAGCCCCAGAGCTGCTGCAAGCTGCCTGCAGCGTTAGGACGCCTGTCTATGCAGCACCTCACACGCGCTGTTATTTTATCTTGCAAATGATCGGATTCCTGGGTTATATGGATCTGATGTTTCAAATTTTCTCAGTCCTGTTGTTTTTTAGAAAAATTTGTAGCTACCTTGGAGACAGTCTTGGAAATGCTTTGATTCTGCCAGAATTTCCCACTGCCTACTGAGTTGCGTGTTTCTTGGCCCATTGACAAGTATTTCTCCCACACTGGGCAGAAAGAATCACACACAGAGTCACATGCAGAGACGCCCGGCAAGCTGTTGAGTTTCAGATGTCACAGAAAGGTGTGTGGTAGTCACAAAGTATCTTCTCAAAATCTAATCACCCAGTTGTTGAAAGCAGAAATAACTGCATAGTCACAGAGTGTGTGTGTGTGTGTGTCTGTCTGTCTGTCTGTCTGTGTTTTCCTGATGGCTTATTATTTACGAATAGTTGGCTGTCTAAAATACTTCTTCATAACTCGCATGATCCCAGCTCATCCTGACCAGGTTGTACTACTTTCCGACAGTGCAGGGTAAGCTGCGGCCGTGGGGTCAGGAAGGCGCCGCAGGTGCCTCGGTGTCCTGTACATTATGAGCGTGTGCATATGAACGTCTCGTAACGAGAATGTTCTTAATTGGTTCCACTCAAAAGAGGAGTGGGTTGTCAAAAATTCTAATAATCCTAAAAAATTATTAACACAAATATTTCATACATAGCTTTTTAACTCCTCTAGGGCAGATGCAAATATCCAAAGTCAAATGGCTCGATTTAAAGTTATACAGACTGCTAGAGTAGCTCACCTAAGATCAGAAGTCTCCCTAGTTGTGAGAAATTCTTTGAGCAGAGTTTCTTTCCAGACCCTCCACTGCAGAGTAAAACAGCAGCACTGGGTTGTTTTTGGGTTATTTCCCTCCTCTCAAAAAAAAAAAAAAAAAAAAAATTCTTTGGTTCAGTTGGATGTGGTCTTTTCATAGGGTGTAAGTACAGGCCATGCATGGGATTGTTCTGGGTTGTCATGAGCCGAGTAGTACACTCAGGATGTAGTCGAGCTCGCGCCGAATTCATCTGTCAGCTCCTGGCCTGACTGTGCGCCTGCTCCTCGTGAAGTAACTCCGATGCACAAGTGTTTTTGACACCGGCCGGCTGGCTGCATCCGGAGAGCCTGTCATCACGTGCTGCTCTCTTGCAGCGGGAGAGTTGCAATCACTGGCATGATGGAGAAAGGGCCTCCCAGGGGAAATGGCTTCGCACAGGCAGCGTCGCTTATGAGTGCTTTAATGTGGCCTGAAGACAAATGAGCAACTATTTCTGGAGCTGCACGCACCTGCACAGCCCAGTTACCTGCATGCCTTTGGTGCCCTCCTTTTTGCCCTACGTTGGCTCTCTGCATGGCCAGGAGCAGCACTGGCAGCTCTGAAACCCCCCCCCCCCATTGTTTGTGTTTGAAATGTAGAAGAAGCTCACTTTTAACAAAAAAATTGTCCAAGAAATTATGCCTGGAATACTCTAAAATTTATAGTTAGCTTTTAAAGTCAGAGGCGTCATGTTCTGATCAGGACTACGGTCAGCTCTGTTGGTGTTTTGGAAAATTATGGGTACAGTTATTGATTGTATCTGAGGGGGCAGCTCAGCCCCCCTGGGGCAGGCTTGGCGCGCATGTGCTGTGGGGACAGAACTGCGGTCCCCACGTGCTGCATGAGCTTGCCGAAGGAGGTGCTAGAGACTGCTGAGCTATCTTCTTTCTTTCTTTTTTTTTGTGGTGGCCCTCAGGCCCTTGCGCTTGCCAGGCAAGCACTTAACCTGCTGAGCTGTTCCCAGCCCCATCCGCTGAGCTATCTTGCTGGACATTATTGATTGTACTTTAAAAGCTGATTACTTTTTCTCTGTCTCTGCCCATGACTAGAGCCTTCTCCATGTATGCCATCTCAGATAAAAGTAATCCTCCCCAGTGAAACTGGGGAAAATGAGGAAAAGAAAATAATTTGGTGCGGATAAGGGTGTGGGAGGTGGGCCACTC
Organism: Tympanoctomys barrerae; assembly: GCA_002564285.1. Classification (NCBI taxonomy): domain Eukaryota; kingdom Metazoa; phylum Chordata; class Mammalia; order Rodentia; family Octodontidae; genus Tympanoctomys; species Tympanoctomys barrerae. The sequence continues at coordinate 8,007 of NDGN011470382.1, read as the reverse complement.
TGGTAATCCGTGTGTGTGTGTGTGTGTGTGTGTGTGTGTGTGAAAGTTGTTTCAAACTTCTAACACTCAACAATATGTACCAGGAAACTTAAATTAAGTCACACTATTCATGTTAACCAGGGATTCCAGAAGTCTTCTGTGAGAACATCGTGCACGTAGATTTCATGCGGACAGCTGTTAGAACAACATCAGAAGTTGCAAATGTCTCCTCCTGCAGCCATCATTGTATCCATACAGTCATTTGAAGTCATGCTTAGGAGAGACAAGGACACTACAGAAAAGCACTGACTACAGGGGAAGAAAAAGAACAGAGAGACGTGTAGGTGCCAAAACTGCAAAATAGTTGTAACCGATTGTGGTATTAGAAGTGATTTTGTGTGTGTGTGTGTGTAATTTTCTGCTTCTCTCATTTGTTATGGCTTTACTTTACTTCCTAATCAGAAAGTAGATCTGTGATCACTTCTTGGCCTTCTAGCTAAGATCTGGGGTAGAAATTAGATCTACATTTTTAGGAAGCGATTTTTTTTTTTTTTTTTTTTGGTGGGGGCAGAGTCTCGCTGGGTCCTTTGGGCTCTGTGGCAGTCCTTTTGCCTCACCTCCCCAGTGCTGGGATTACTGACCTGTGCTGCTACCCCCCAAAGTAGAAACACACTTTCTATAGAACAAATTTTGAATGGAACCAGTAGTTACCATATGAATGCTTTGTGTATTCTTATATCTATCTTATATCTAGTTTTAAAATCATCTAATTTCCATACTTAAAATAATCTCGGTTAGGAAGGAGTGTGTCAGGAACATTGCCTGCAGGATACAGTATGTTTGCATCAACCTCCTTCGCAGTAGGCACTTTCTATGGACGTGCCACCATTAGATACTCTCTTGTTACGGCGTATTACTGAGTCGTTTGCGCTTTCTGCTTCTGCGTAGGTGGAGGCTTGCGCGCGTTCACGCGGGCTGTGCTACAATTTCTTCCTGCAGAGGAAATGGCGTTGGGCAGGGTCTCTGCACCCCTGAAGGAGCTTTTGAATGCTCTCTTCTCTCCTCCCCGTGGTGCTGGTGGCCTTGCACGCCCAGCAGTGGGTGGTCGGCCGCTGTGTGCCCCATCGGCCTGCTCTGAATCACTGGCCTGTGTGTTGTGTTGTTCACTTAGAAATACCTGCTGTGAGGCTGGTTATGTCCCGTCCGTGGTCTGTGCGTGGGTTTTGCATTATTGAGAGGCTGTATAGAAAGAAAAGAAGAAGCCAGAGGAGCATGCACGGCGACAGTGCACACGGAACCTGCAGGATTCGTAGCTTTCTGGGCCCAGACTAGAGACAGAAGAAGTGGCTCGTTTGTCATATCTTTTGACTTATTTCTTATTCAGTTTTAAATTATCTTTTACGAAGTACACGTATCACGATGCTGTGATTGTATGTGTGTGTATGTACAGTTTTACAAGAAAATTAAAAAGTGTTCAATGTTTTGGTATCGTGAAAATATAGCAAATCCAGGATCTGAATTGCTGTAATCTAATATATCCTACCTTGCTTTGGTTTTAGATATATAATAAAAGATCTCCTGGATCTCTGTTCTTTAAGCCAGGCTGAAGTTAGCTCAGTGGACTGAGCGCCTCGGTAGACAAGGCAAGCCCAGGGACCAGGATTCTGTCCCCAGCACCACTTGCTGTGTAAGCTGTCCCTGGGCACACTGAGCTGGCCACCAAGTCCAGGTGTGGTGCTGGCGAGACTGAAAACAGGAGGAGCACATGAGTCTGAGCTGCACAGTGAGACTGTGTACCAAATCAATACATAAAAGATTAAAGACAAATAAATAAATAAATTATGTGTAGCCATTGTGTGCTCTGGCCTCTGTACCTGTACCGTGCTTCGTATTGTACTTGCAGTACTTCTGTTCTTGCTGCGGGCCAGGGGCTGTGGATGGGAGTGCTTTCAGCGCCCGGCCTTTCACCGACTTCCTATCTTTGCTCCCGTTGGCAGCTTTCACTCGTCTGCATCTCAGTTTCTGCATCTGCAGAGTGGGTGTAGCGATGCCGTCCACCTCCCAGGGCTGCGGTGCGAGCTGAGGAGGAGATTGCTGGGCCGCCAGCGTGCTAAGCAGAGCGGTGGTCTCCGGACCACTGGGCCAATGGGACGCATGCGTAGATGGCTAGGACTTGCGTGCTCGGGCCCAGCTCTGCCGCAGAGCTGTCCCGAGAGAGTTGCCTCATCGCTGTGCGCCGCAGGCGCTGCGGAAATAGCACAGTTAGCAGTTTCTGGAGTGGTCGTGAGTACTAAGTAAGCATATGTGGCGACGTTCTCAGGACAGTGCTGGTGCCTCCGTGCTCGGTAAATACTGGCCCACGGCTCTCATCAGTTCAGTTACTTCTGTAGTTGTATCTCTTGTTATATGTAGTATTTGTGACTTGAAAATTTTATAGGGATATGAGAAATGCAGATGTGTATTATAGAGACTATTAAAAGTATTGTTTTTGTGTTAGTCATTATCCGAAGCCATACAAAAGTTGGTCTTTGTGGTACCTTCATTTAGAACATGTTAAAGTTATAGTTAACTGTCATTATTGTTTTAAGTTACCTTAATTTTGACATGCTAAACTTATAGCTACTGCATGAACTCGGCAGCGTGCAGGCCCCCAGCGCGTGGGGCCGCTTCAGAGCACCCATGGCTAAGCCGAAGAAAACCCCACAGCGGTTCCGTTGTCTTTGCACCCTGCCCCTGCGTTTGCGAAGTTCTTTCCTGTTCTCAGGAGCAGCTCTTCATCCTCAAGCCTGTGATGAGACAGGCCCATCACGCGGGGAGACTTGACTCATTTGAGAACTCTGGGACGCGCCAGCGCTTGGAGTGCATGTGTGCACAGAGATCTCTCTGTGGTATAAACGGGTCACACGAGTGGCAGCTCAGCGGCCTTGAGCCAGCAGGGCATGTTCATGGTCAGTTCTGCGGTCTCTGCAGAAATCAGGGATCAGAACTGGTGATTCGAGTTTAAATTAAAATGATCTACCACAAACTATATTTTAAGGAAAATGCAAAAAAGTTCTAATATTAATCTTTGCTTTCAGGGAATATGGAGCCATTGATGATGTCGATATTGATCTGCACATTGACGTGAGCTTTCTCGACGTGAGTGTCAGTTTCTGTATTGGAATTGGTAGGTTTAGGGCACAGTTGTGGGTATCTTATAATGTCACAGTGGAAAGCTGACTTGTGGAGAAATGCTATCCCTAGTGAAAGAAACTACGCTACATGAACACGGTTTTGATTTTGATTCTTTTAATATATTATGAAATATACGGAGGTTTTGTTTGTTTGCTGTTTTTCGACACAGGGTCTCACCATGTAGGTCAGCCTGGTCTTGAACACACTGTATAGCCCAGGCTGGCTTTGAACTCGCAGTGATCCTCCTGCCTCAGCCTCCCGAGTGCTGGGATTACAGATGCATGCCATCATGCTGGCTATGATCTTTTTTATTGTAATTCATTATAAGTCTTTCCTTTTATTTTTTTATACCTCCGAGCCAAGACTTGGCCTTTTCACACTACAGTGGGTTTTGAGGTAATGTGTGGGCCTTCGTAATTTATGCGCTCCCTTAACGTGACATTTGAAAGCTTCCGTTGTCTGGACCTCTGGAAGGCGACTGGCTAAGCTTTTGGACCTGTTTCCGCAGGAGGAGATTGCTGTGGCGTGGGAAGTAATCCGCACAGAGCCCATCGTCGTCCGGCTGCACTGCTCCCTCACGCAGTACTTGAACGGGCCAGGTCAGTCGCTGTCCTCTGCTGCGTCGCGCTGCACCCGATGCGTGGGCTCGGTGTGGGGCACTGCTTCTGCCCCTGCCGCTCGCAGCTCAACACTCTGTTCAGACTCCTCTCGCACGCGAGCTTCCTCTCCCTGCGCACTGAGGACAGGCCCTCGGAGGTCCTGGCCTCACCACGCTCAGGGCGGGCGTGGCCTGCTCCGCCAGACACTGAGGGAGACTTAGGCCTCAGCCTTGCCTGCAGGCCCGGCGGACGCTGGGTCCGCCCGGAAGCTGCGCCTTGGCCTGGGCTTGGTCCGCCTGCTCTGCTTAAAGTCTGCTGGAAGTGTCTTATATGGGGGTGGCGTTATTCCTCGAGTTTGGTTTCTTCGGCTGGTTTTCTCCTGTGTTTATAATGTGCTGCTCAAACGGGGGCTGGTTGAGCAGTCTCCATTCACGTCGCTGCCTTAGCACGTTCCCCAAAAGGCTTTTGTTGTTGTTATTGAGAAATCAAGGGAAAAAAACACCATTTAAAATGGACAGTAATTGGGTAATACTAGAGGCCATGTTACCAAAGAGGAACGTGTCATTTATACGCTAGAAGGAATAATTAGGCTTTATCTTAGTTTCCGAAAAGGCGAGAAATTACTTCTTTAAGAATGTTTTGCAATCAGTCTTTGAAGGTACCAGCATTTATAGTAAATGAACTTGCAGAAAGTATGTGACTAATGTGTGATTGAGACTGACCTACTTAACAGTTCTTTTAGAAAAGCATTTATTCCTGGGGTTGGGAAATGTGTGAATGCCACTTACTTTAAACTACAATGTTTGGCCTGGGCGACTCTGATTGTTATATCCTTGAGTGCACCTTTGTATCTGCGTGGAATTAAAGATAAGGATCATCTGTGCTGCACGTGGGGAAGGGTGCCCGTCGCGCACGCAGGGTGTCGCGTGTCGGCTCTGAGCGTGGCCTGCTCTTCAGAACAGTGCAAGTCTGTCCTTGATGTCGAGGGCAGGCCTCGCTTAGCTGACGGTAAGAAACGGCCGCGCTGCGTGAGCCCGTCTGCGGGTGCGAGCTGTCCCGTGCCGGGCGCCGTCTGTGCAGCACTCATGGGAGCAGAGGCAGAGGAGTGGCCTCGGGCGGCCTTCATTTCTCGGCTGAGATTACACAAGAGACAGGATCAGGTGGTTGGCTCTCACCTTTGAAAAACATGGAAAGTGTTTCTCGGCCCTCCTGCCGGGCTCTTCCTCATCGCTTCGCTACCCGACTCCAGCCCCGGGCGAAGCTGACCTGGCCGAGGTCAGCTGGCAGCAGGCTCTGGGGCGAGGGGCGCTGCTGAAGGGGCTGCGCGGACTCGTCCTGTGGAAGCATATGTGCTGTGGCGTCCAGGTGTTTTATTAGCGCAGTTCTGTGATTGTAAAAATTTTTATTTGGCTTATGTTACTTTTTTTAGTGAGTTTACTCCTACGTGCTTGTTTGCTTAATCAGATTTTTGTTGTCCAATTTATTTTCCAACTGGTTATTACTGGGCTTCAGGAAGCTTTTAATTTTTAAAGACATTGTTAAAAATTCATTGAAAGTATTTTTAGGTTTACTGAAAAATTACAGCCCTGCATGCTCTTGCCCTTGCTGTTAATGGGTCACTGCCTTAAATACAGCTAGAGTTAATTGCATTAATATGCATTTTGTCATTTAAACTTTAATACCTTTATTTGCTTTTTTTGGTGCTGGGAATCAAACTCCAGACCTTGCGCTTGCCAGGCAGGTGCTTGTGCTGTTGGTCTATCTCCCAGCCCTGGAATGCTTGTAAAAGCATATTGTGAGCTCTTTCAATATTTTCAAAGGTTGTAGGCCATTTAGATTTTATTCCTTTTAACTGGGTCAATGTTTATAATTTATATTTTTCTAGGGAATTTTGTATTTTTGATAAAATACTGACCCATACCTCTTAGTTGTGCATCCTTTGATGGAGTTCTGCGTGTTATATTTTTATTTTGGCATTTATTCATAGGTTCTCGATAGAGTTTGGGTCTGTTCCTGCCCCTTTCCAGCTCCTCGTGTGGGATCGCTCCCCCAGAAGCTCATGGTTGCGTGCTGGGCATGTTCGTCCTCCTGTTTGCTGCGAGCCCGCTCTGTGCCTGGGTCTTCTCTTCCTGGTCACCTTTTTCTTTCTGCCTGTAAAGGCTGTGCCCTAAATCTTCTTGGAAAGAGTCTGTGGTGTCCTCATTTTGTCATCTTTTTCTTGGAAACAAATGGTGCGGATGGCTGAGGCCGAGACCTTCCCATGTGGCCTGGCTTTGGGGCAGCCGCCCGCGCTGCTGCGGGCCCAGTGCGGCTGGCTGTGTTGGCTGCTGGGGCGCTGTCAGTTACTGTGGGTCTGTAGGTCCCAGCCTTGCTTCTGTGGTACCAGGCCCTGACCCCGGGGCCTCTGTCCTGATCTACGTCCAGCCGTCTGTGCTAGGCGGGCTGCTAAGTGAGCTCCTCAGGGCGTAGGGTGTGCGCCACGGCCCCCCAGCTGCACGTGCCACGCACGACACTCGTGACTTGCTTGCATGGCCACGGGTGATCTTACGCTGAGGTCTAGTGTGTGTGCAGCCTGTACCTAGATAGCAGCTAGGGTGTGCACCTGCGCTGAGGGTGCGCATGTGTGCATGTGTGCACGGCCACGTATGTGCACACGTGTCTGCACTCGTGTGTGCTTGTGCGTGCATGTGCCCACACTGTTCCTGCGTCACCCTTCTCCATGGATGATTGAGTTTGAAGGCAGCGATCAACTGAGTGATTCTTTCTCTCCTTTCCAGTGCCCACGGTTGATGTCTTTCAGATTTCCACCAAAGAGCGCTTTGGACTGGGCCATCAGCTGAAAAAGTAAGTGTGTGGGGGGAACGCGGGCCTTCTGCTCCCAGGAGTGGCCGCTCCGCACGCTGCCTCCCACTCGCCCTCCGTGTTTTTCTGGGGGGAGGAGCGGTCCTCCACTGCCTTGGCCGTGCCCCTGCCCCCCAGCCAGCCTTCTTCCACATGGTGGCCAGGAAGACACAGCATCCTGGTCCCCCGCTAGGCTCAGAGGGAAGGGGTGGGCACTGTCCCGCTGGCCTCAGCCTCAGGCCACTCCATGGTTTGTAGTTCCTGCTGTGGCCCCTGGGCTTAGGTCGTGTCCTAGGCCTGGTCCATATTCCTACACCTTTGACATGTTTCTTTTGTAAGTACGCTCTTCATTTCCTGTTTGAGTAGTATATGACTCCGTTTATCTTTTATAAATGGATGTGATTCTTCAAAAATACAGTGTGTACATAGTTGGTTTGATCAGGCAAATAAATTTAGGGTGTCACTGTTAACCAGTATGGCCTCCATTTATTTGGTCGCCGGGGTTCTCATGTTCTGTGGTAGTCCTAGGAGACCTAAGTAGAAATTTTATCATAGGTTTTGAGGGGCAAGAAAAGATGAGGCATGGGCCTGGCATGGCGGTGCCACCTGTAATCCCAGCGCTCGGGGGCCGAGGCCTGAGGATCGGCCTGAGTTTGAGGCTGCCTGTGCTGCAGAGTGAGACTCTGTCTTACAAAAGACAAAAGATGAAGACCTTGTGTATTGCCTCAAAATCTCCCACAGGCTTATTGATAAGTTTTCACTGTTCAATGTATTTTTTTTTTAGTTTTAGAGAATGTTTTCTATAAAAACTTGATTTTGAGAAATAGATGAGAACACTGGTCGAGCTAATACAAAGGCAGCAGAGAAAGAGGATGTTAAGAGTAGAGAAAGGGTGCTGCTGATTCCAGACCTACAGATTGACTTGGCACGCTCATGAGGACCACGTGACCCCACTTTTGCGGAAGGTGCAGGCCTTCTGGCCCACTAGCCTGTGTTCTGTGCAGGCAGACCCAGAGCGCTGAGTGCAACTGTCCCCCAGGGGCCAGCCATGCTGCCCACGTCCCGCCTCTGGGTAGCGGGGTACAGACAGAGGAGTAGATGGTTCAGAAACCTGAACCTTTCCAGAGCAGGCAAAATCACCCAGCTTGAACTGAGGCCAATTTTATTTTATTCATTAATTTTTAATTTTCAAAAATTAATGGCCAGGGAAATGGCTCAGTACAATAAGTGCTTGCCTGGCAAGTGCCAGGACCTGAGTTCAATCCCTATTCTCCCCCCCCCAAAAAAAAAAACAGAGGTAACATTCATTCCATACATTGTGTCTTTTTTTAATTTTTTTAAATTTTTTTTGCAGAACCAGGGATTGAACTCAGGCCCTTGAGCTTGCCAGGGAAGTGTTTATTCCACTGAGCCA
>NDGN011470371.1:0-10528 GCA_002564285.1 Tympanoctomys barrerae | reverse complement strand
ATTTATTTATTGGGATCCTAATGTAGTTTGGTATAGCCTTGAACTCGTGGTGATCTTCCTGCCTCAGCCTCCTGAGTGCTAGGATGACAGGGGTGTGCTACCTAACCAGGCCTTGGCAGCATCTTGCAGGCCCAAGCTGCTATTCCTGTTCTCCTGCCTTTCCGTGGAGTGATAGCTCTGCCCTAGCTGTACCCACAGGCCAGCGAGTCTCGGCCCCTCCTTCTGCCCCCTTCAGAGAGCCTGTGTGCTGAACTCCCCCAGGGGCAGAGCCAGGTCCTCACCAGTGTATCCTGACTCTTGCTCCAAGTGGTGTAGACCTCACCACTCCTGCTGAAGCCCAGCCTGTGTGTCTGTGTGTGTGTGTGACACAGGCCCTCAGGGCCATGGGCAACCCCAAGAGAGCTTCTGACCTCAGGCAACAAGCAGACTTTGGCAACAGGTGGCAGAGAAGGAAAGGATTTGCCTCGTGGATGTGTCCTTGGCTGGGGCCCTGCCCCATCTTGGAAGGTTCATTTAGCAAATAAACACAACACAGAATTTGGGTACAGTGCCACACACCTGTATTTCCAAAACTCAGAGAGGGTTTGGCAGGGAATCAGGACTTTGAGACCACCCTGGGTTACATAGTGAAACCTTGTTTCCAAAGACAGAAAGGAAATAACAAGTGTTCAAGCCTATTCCCTCCACCCCAAGACTCCAAAATCCAGACTTGTAAAACAAGGAAGAGCTAAGCCCTGAAAACCTCTAAAGAGGTGTACAGTGCAAGGGGGGCTGGGGACATCAAGGGCCAGGAAAGGGCATGTTCCCAACAGCTTCTTTCCTATCTCCGGAGGGCAGGGGGCATCTGTCATGGGAGAGTGACGGCGAGTGGGCACCTTGCTCTGCCCCCTGGGTAAGTGCCTCTGCCGTACAGTGTGTATCTCTCCTGCTGTGGGTCAGCTCCATGGTCCTGATTTGACTGGTTGCCAGAACCTGCTGATGCTGGCTCTGGATGGGTCACACAGTCCCTGGGGTCCTGGAGCCTGACACTGACAGGAAGCCTGGTCCCCACCCCCAGATGGCCTTGGGATCGGATCAGCAGGAGTTGGGGCTGTGCTAATCCCTGGGTGATGGATCCCTGCATCCAGCCCGGGGATAAACTCCATCACTAGAGGAAGTGTTGCAGGCCAGGAGGGGTTGGGGGTGCAGCAGGTGGGCAGCATGGAGCATGGGGTCCAGTTCTGCCCTCTGGAGAGGAAGAAGCACCAGGGTCTGTGGGGAGATGTCAGGGCCTGGCTGAGGTCTCCACCCAAACCTCTCAAGCCCGTGGGTCCAGAGGACACTCAGAGGCCTTTTGTGGGCACCCATAGGGTCAGGGTCAGACCAGCCTCCAAGGTTCAGTCTTGAGATCCCACCCCAATGCAGCAGCCTGGGACCCTGTCCCGACCTGCTGCCCAGTGTAGCAGGGGCTGCTCCTGCATGCTGGTCCTCTGGCTCCATCTCCTCCACCCCCCTGGGATCCTGGCTTTCACTTTATAGTTTAGGCTCAGGGTGGCCCTGAATTTTTGGTGATCCTCCTGCCTCAGCTTCCCTAGGCTGGGATGACAGGATCCTTGCAGTTGTCTTTTCCCACTGGCTGGGCACTGCTCCTGCCCCCTCACCACATCTTGCCATCCCAAATGCACCTCTCTGTCCACTCAGGTTACCATTCCCCCCACCCCCACCCCAGCCCCGCACCCAGACACATCACAGCCTCTCCTCCTGGGTGCAGATCAGCATCTTCCCTGGCAGCCAGCACACGTTCAGGCCTGAAATGCTCCCCCTGCCTTGGGAGCTCCCAGGAACACTGCCATCTTCACGCGAGTGTCCCCTTCTGAATCCTTGACACCTGCCATGGATATAACCACATCCCGGCTCAGGCCTTCTGATCCCCACCAGAGCCTCACCCATAATCCCTGACCTCCGGCCTCTAATCCTCTGGGATTTGCCGGGTCTGTGATCCCTGACTACTCTGGCCCTCCAGCAGGGATGCTCTGTGTGCACCTCTGCACAGAGCTCTGCCTCAGCCTCGAGGCTCCTGGTCCAGAGAGGCTGGGGACACGGGAAGAGTGCCCCCTGCACAGGGCATTCTCTGTGTGACCTCAAGGCCCTGGACCCCAATGGCCTCAGTTCCCTGTCACCCATCCCAGGTGATGTTCTGGGTCACAGACGTTTCATGGGGAGCAGGAGAGGAGCCCTTCATCCCCACAGCAGCCCGCAGATTGCCTGCCTCAGCTCAAATCCTGTGGTGCCACTTACTGCCTGAGGCAATCCTCGGTTTCCCCACCAGAGCCAAGAGCATGGGCAGCTCTGAGAAAAGGGAGCTTGCGTTGGCATCAGCCAGGGTCCCAGGAGGGAGAGGACTCTGCTCATCCCGGTCCCCCATGGGCTTCGTCTACTGAGGACTGAGCTGAGGACAACGCTGGCTGTCCCTATGGTGTGGGATCTCCACAGGCTCTGAGGGGGCAGGGAGCCACCTGAGGCTGCCCAGCTCAGGGAGAAGCAGGGCCAGGTGGAGCCCTCCAGCCACCTCGGGGCCTCTCCCTGCAGGACTCTGTCTGTGGGAGCAGGAATCTTTCCCCAGGCCGAGCTGAGGTTCCCCTATGTCACCAGGTGGAGTCCTGCAGGACTCTGGGGTCCTCTCTGCCTCTGGCCTATTTCTTCTTGGTAAGGGACACCTGCGACTCCCCTTTGCTCCTTCCACAGGGGACCAGGCTGGCTGGCAGGGACAAGGATTGGGCACACCCCGCTGGAGGAGACAGGCCTTACTCTAAAGGGACAGTGGGGCACCACCCTGCCGTCCTCCCTCCTCAGCAACTCTGCTATCCCCTGGCCTCTGTTCCAACCTCCTACAACTCAGGGCCACACCGTGTGATCCTTGGACACAGGAAGGAGCAGGAGGGTCCTGGAGACTGGTCAGGGATGGGGCAGGCTTAGGTCACAGTGCAGTAGGGTTGAACCTGCTGGCCCTGCGCCAAAGAGAAAGGTCAGGGGTGTCTGTGAAGTGTTCATATAAAAGATGTCCTCGTATACATGTTCAGACTGTTTTGAGGCCCCGCTGGTGGTTTCTAGCTGCCCTGCTAGTTTCTGGAGCGCTACCATGGTTTCTAGGACCCTGGATTCTTTCCACCCATGGGTGGCTCCTACTTCCTGCCATGGTTCCTGGGCACCCATGTTTCCCCTCCCCATGGTTTCCAAGACCCCTGGAGTTTCCAGGTCCCTTGGCCTCTCTGTGACTCTTTCCTGCTTGTTTCAAGGGATTCAGTTGATTTTTGAACTTGAAGTTTAGAGGTTCTTTTCCCACCTGGATGGGGTAACAAGGGCAGTCCCATGGGCCAGCCACCCCCCTGTCAGAGCCTGAGCCCTTTGACAGGACACTCACTACATAAGGGCCAAGAACAGGTCAGGAGACTGGGGCCCCGAGGGGTGGGGTGAGGTGCAACCCAAAGTCCCTGGGGTGCAGCTGTGGAGCACGAGTACCTCGCTTGCTCTGGCTCCAGCCATGCGCGCTGAGCCTCTGGCTCGCATCCAGCTCTTGGCTCTCCAAGACCCAGCTGCCATGAACATCTTGGTACAAATCACTTTTTAATTTTTTTTCCTCTCCCTTTTGGACGATTTCCTTGAGCTCAATTCCCCGAAGTGACCGTCTGGCCACCCGCAGGCGGGGTGTTAATAGTTGTGTCCTCCAGGAGCAGCCAGAGCCAGGACCCAATTTAACAGGTGCTCACACTCCCAAAATGCAACCAGCCTGTGCTGCCTACACCTTCGGGTCATCTGAGGAAGCCTCCGTCTCAGGCTCGTCCCCCAGAGATGCCCGGGTCAGCCCCCACCACCTGCCTGAATGGGGACGACACCTCAAGAAAGCGGGGAAGAGCTGACACTCAGGGACCCCCCAAACTTCAAGAGCAAAATACAACCACTCTGTGAAATTTTTCTTTTAGTACTGGGGATGGAACCTAGAGCCTTCCAGCTGAGCTCCATTTTTCTTTTTTCTCTGGAGACAAATTTTGCTAAGTTGCCTAAGCTGGGCTACAACTTCACATCCTCCTGCCTCGGCCTCCCAGAATCCAGCCTCCCTGCTTAATGTTGGGGCCCCTCCTCAGTCTGGGTCTGCCCAGGATGAACAGGTTCAGACCTCCAGTCTGGGGCACTGCTTATGCAGGAGAACCCCCCTAGGCGTCATGGCGGGGGGCGTTGTTGTTGTTTTTAATATATGTAAGTAAAATTAGCCATTTAGTCATTTCAAAGTACATAATCCAGTGGTGTTAAGAACACAGCTTGAGCTGGGCAAGATAGCTCAGCAGACTCAGCAGACTAAAGCGCCTGCTTAGGCAAGTGCAGGGACCAAGGTTCGATCCCTGGCACCACATGCCACTCCAACCCTGCCCCCAGGGTGGGCTGAGCTGACCAGAGTCTGGGTGGAGTAATCCCAGTGCTGGGGAGGCTAAAAGCAGGAAGATCACAAGTCCAAGCTGTGTAGTGAGACCTTACAACAACCAAATACATTAAAAAAAAAAAAAATAGCCATCCTGTGATTCAGTCATCATCACCAGCCTCTAGAGCAACCCATAACCCCAAAGGGCAGCCCCACCCCAAAGAGCAGTCACTCCTCCCCCAGCAACCACAGAATCCACTTCCTATCTCTGGATTTGCCTGCCCTGGGCATTTCCTGTCCACAGAGCCCCACACTGTGCAGCCTTCTATGTCTGGCATCTTTCATTGAGTACAGTGTCCCCAGGGTCCAGCCACTCTGGAAGTAACACAGGCTGGCTCCTTTTCCTGGCTAAATAATATTCCAGTGTGGGGTCAGACCTCACTGTGTGCGTCCACCCATTCATCTCTTGCTGAACAATCAGACCCTTTCCACTTTCGGGTTACTGTGAATTGTGCTGCTGTGCCCAGGGTCCACAGGATCCTGTGATCATCTTTCCTGTCAGGGCCCTTGGGTGAATCCTCAGTGGAAATTCTGGGTCAGGTGCTAATTGTGTGTTTTAACTTTTCAAGCAGCTACCAAAGAGTTGTCTCCCTCGGGGAGGCTTGAGTTTGCGTTTCCTCAGTAGCTAGGGCTGGGCACCTGTCAGTAACCTTAGCACACGTGCAGCCCAGCAGGAGGTGGGTGGCCAGGTTGCCCCTGCTAGTCTTCCTGGGGGAATTGGGAGCTGACCCTGGGGCCGTGCATCTGGTGTGCTTGGGAGTGGAAGCAGCTGCTCATCACTTCTGCATGCGTATTTATCTTATTAAATGGCCAAATGTCTGCCAAATTGTGGATCACTCTCCGCCAGCTCTCATAGCCTGTGCACCCTGGCGCTGTCCCTGTTGGGCCTCTGCCAAGTAGTCTCGACTCCTTTCTCTTGCCCTAATATATTTTTGGGTGGAATTGAATCCAGAAGCTTTACACTGAGCTACATCTGCTGCCCGTTTAGTTTTAAGTTTGAATGAGGGTCTCATTAAGTCGCCTACACTAGGCTTGCACTAGGGAGCCTCCTGCTCCAGCCTCTAGAGCACTGGCACGGCAGGTGTGCCCACCATGTTCAGCTAGCCCCAACTATCTTTTGAACTCCAACCTTATGCCAAGCACATTGGGAGGGACCTGGGCTGTTCAGGGCTGGGGGCTTCCTGCTGGGAAGAAGTGTGAGCAGCCCCACCCCCCGCAGGTTCTACTGGGACTTCACCATGCTGCTGTTCATGGTGGGAAACCTCATCATCATCCCCGTGGGCATCACCTTCTTCAAGGATGAGACAACGGCGCCCTGGATCGTGTTCAACGTAGTCTCAGACACCTTTTTCCTTATGGACCTGGTGCTCAACTTCCGCACAGGCATCGTGATAGAGGACAACACGGAGATCATCTTGGACCCTGAGAAGATCAAGAAGAAATATCTGCGCACCTGGTTTGTGGTGGACTTCGTGTCCTCTATCCCGGTGGACTACATTTTCCTCATTGTAGAAAAGGGCATCGACTCCGAGGTCTACAAGACGGCGCGTGCCCTGCGCATCGTGCGCTTCACCAAGATCCTCAGCCTGCTGAGGCTACTACGCCTGTCGCGGCTCATCCGCTACATCCACCAGTGGGAGGAGGTGAAGGCGGGGGCTTGGCGTGTGGGCGGAGTCCCAACTGTGGGAGGGGTTGAGGATGGAGGTGGGGACAAGGTGTGTGCAGCAGTCATTGGCTGGGCGTGGCATGGAGGTGGGGCCTCATGTAAAACAGGGCCTTTAGGGGAGGAAATTCTTCTTTTTTTCTTTTCTTTTCTTTTTTTTTTTTTTTTAATCGTGGTACTGGGAGGCCAGGAAGATAACTCAGTAGAATAAGCGCTTGCCTGGTAAGCGCGAGGACCTGAGTTCAATCTCCGGTTCTGGGGGGAAGAATATTGTGGTACTGGAGACCTTGTACTTGCTAGGCAGGCGCTTACACCTCTGAGCTATATCCCCAGCCCTCATGAGAGGATTTGAGCGGGGGGAGCACATGGGGTGGAACTCATGTAGGCAGGGTTGTGGTGTGGACGGAGGGGCAGAGCTCAGGTGAGGGTGGGGTGGGGCCATTGAGGGCTGCTGGGTCGTGGGACACTGGGACAAGGCAGGGATATGATGGGCAGCACTGAACAGAGCTACAAATTCCATACACTGGACCACAGGGAAAAGATGGGCCAGGGTCGTGTGGAGGCGAGGCTGTGGGTTAGGGGGAATTGAGGATGAGTTATCCAGAGACTGATAGGGAGGTTCTGGGTTGGGGGACCAGAGGAGGGTCCCGGATGGAACCCAAAAAGAGGGTGGAACTTTCATAGGGGCAGAACCTGGGCTTGGGAAGAAGCCACCTCGGGCTTCCTTTCAGTCCAGTAAGAGGAAGAATCCACATTGGGATGTCAGGATCAAACAGGCTCAGAGACACACAGCCAGCTACAACCTCCCAAGTCCATATTTCTTGCTTCAATTCCTGGGGCTATGACTACTGAGGAAACTGGGTGAAGAGAAAGTGAAACAGGGCTGGAGTCTTGTGAAGAAATCTAGGGTCCCCAGGACAGTAATTGGCTGCAGTGGGGATGCCAACTGACTGTGAGTGCTCAGAGTCTTGGGAAAGGTACGGAGTCGTGGGGTGCAGTGGTGCCCAGGGGTCTGCTGCCCTCACAAGTCTGCACCCTTCCCCCTAGATCTTCCACATGACCTATGACCTGGCAAGCGCAGTCATGCGCATCTGCAACCTCATCAGCATGATGCTGCTGCTCTGCCACTGGGATGGCTGCCTGCAGTTCCTGGTACCCATGCTGCAGGACTTCCCCAGCAACTGCTGGGTCTCCATCAACAACATGGTGGTGAGCCCCTGCGCGGCATCCAGCCCTCCTGCACCTGCGCGGCCCCAGCCACTCCTCAGCTTCTCAGGCTGCTGATGACTTCTGAGTGCCACATCACCCCAGAATTCACAGGGAGCTCAGCTCCAGTCATCCCAGGGCCACTGTGGTAATCTTTCTCACCCCAAGATCTGCTCAGGGTTGTTTTCTGAGTTAGTCTCTCCTTTTTGTCTCTACAAAAGAAGGAGCCCAGGTCTTTACACTGAGCTACATTTCCTAGTTTCCTCCCTTTTCTATTAGCTTGAGACAGGGTCTCACTATACAGTTCCAGCTGACCTTGAACTCACAGTGATCCTCTTTGCCTCAGCCTCCCAGAGTGCTCGGATGACAGGCATGCACCACCATACCTGGCTTATATGTATTTTTTTTTTCTAATGCCCATCTCCGTCATCTACTGGGAAAGTGGGTGCATGGGCCATAAGAAATAACACAGTATTTGTTTGCTGGAGTGATCATGACTGCTAAAAACAGCACTTGGGTGGCTGGGGAGATAGCTTGGTGGTCTAAGTGCCTACCTGGTAAGTGCAAGGACCCAGGTCTGAGCCCTGGTACCACATCCATGCTAGCCCTAGAATCCTGCGTGCACTGTGCCAGCCACCAAAGCTGGCAATCCCAGCACTGTGGAGGCTGAGACAAGAGGATCACTATGAGTCTGAGTTGCTAGGCCCTATACCAAATAAATAAGCAAATAAAAGGATTTTTAAAAAAAAAGCAGAAAAGAAAAGCACTTGGTGATGGGGCTATAGCTCAGGGGTGCAGGTTCCAAGTCCTGAGTTTGATTTTGATTTCTGGTACCAAAAAACAAGAGAGCGGGGGAGGGAAAGAGAGAGAGAGAGAGAGAGAGAGAGAGAGAGAGAGAGAGAAGAAGAGAGAACCTGTAGCAGGGTGTGGCAGCACATACCTGTCACCCCAGCACTCTAGAGGCTGAGGCAGGAGGATCACTGAGAGTTCAAAGCCAGCCTAAACTGCATAGTGAGGTCCTGTCTGAAAAAAACAAGAGGGCCAGCAGGTGCTGAAGCTGGGTGACACTCCAGTGAGCCTTTCTCCCTCGGAGCCAGAGGCACATGTGGGGCCTGGTGTGTGGCTGGGACACAGAGCAGGCCAGCGTGGGTGGTGTCAGCAGCCCCTCCCTGGCGCCTGGCACAGCTGCCCGGGCTGAGGAGCCCATTGTCTGGCAGCCGCCTGCACAAGCAGTTTGGTTTCCTGGATGTCCCCTGCCCCCATCCCAGCTGGGTCAGCTGAGGACGCCCAGGCGCAGGACCTCTGCCCTCCCCACCCCTTGGGTTCGACTCCAGCATCCCCAACTTGCCTGGCCCTAGCACCCCTGGACCTTGCACAGCCTCCTGGTCTTGTAGCTGCTCTGTTCAGATTCTGTTTCCCCAGGAGTGAAGTAGGAAGTGGCCGCAGGCCCTCCCCCGGCACCATGTCACAGTGACAGTGGACGTGCGTCTCAGCTTGGTGCTCCTGTAGGTCACCTCTGGCCACGGGATGCTCACCACCTGCTAAGGCGGGGAGAGAAGGGGGGCTCCCAGGGGCAGCATACCCCAACCGCCCACCCTGCTTGCAGAACCACTCGTGGAGCGAGCTCTACTCCTTTGCGCTCTTCAAGGCCATGAGCCACATGCTGTGCATCGGGTATGGGCGGCAGGCACCCGAGAGCATGACGGACATCTGGCTCACCATGCTCAGCATGATCGTGGGCGCCACCTGCTACGCCATGTTCATCGGCCACGCCACCGCCCTCATCCAGTCGCTGGACTCCTCCAGGCGCCAGTACCAGGAGAAGGTGGGCACAGCTCTGTCCCAGAGAGTCTGAGGGGGGAGGTAGCTCTGGGTTACCCATGTTGGTCAGGTGCCCGCATAGGCGGAGAGGGGACCAGCTGGGCCTGGTGGAGTGGGTGGCAGGTGAGGCAAGGAGATCCTGCGCTGTGGTTAGAGGGTGGCAGAGCTGAGGGGCTCAGAGGTACAGGTCCCTGCCCCAGCTCAGGCTGGGTAGGGGTGCTGAGGCTGGGTGTCAGGGACAGCAAACCTGCTGGGGCTCCTGTATGGCCTCTGCCCCTGGAGAACACCTGCAAGGCTGGTCCTGGGGACAATGCACAGCCACTTTTCCCTATGTGCTTCAATTCCCCTTCAAGGCTGAGGGTCCACCTGGCTGCTCCCATTGCCACCCTCTGTCTGTCCCACCCCATGTGCCAGTCCTGGCTGACAGCCACAATGTCCCCAGCAGTGCCAGCCGGGGAGGCCGGGTGAGCTGGGCCCTGTGCCAGGTGTCCCGCTGTCCGGAAGCTGCAGGCCTCGCACCCAAACATGAGCTGGTGCCGCCACCCACCCGCCGTCACGGGTTCTGCTGAGCTCAGGGCAGCTGCAGCC
Organism: Tympanoctomys barrerae; assembly: GCA_002564285.1. NCBI lineage: Eukaryota > Metazoa > Chordata > Mammalia > Rodentia > Octodontidae > Tympanoctomys > Tympanoctomys barrerae. Next base: position 797 of record NDGN011470371.1, on the reverse strand, counting down.
GGGTGGGGCTGGCCGGAAGTGGGGCTGGGTCACCGGGGACTCTGTCCTGGGGACAGCAGGGCCTGGCACCCAACCCCGCCCTGTTTGGAAGGTTTGGGGAGGGAGCTACAGGGAGCCAGACAGTATTCAGCACACTTAGTTCAATGTGATTTTTGTTGTTGATCTTATATTTGGGGGATGGAACCCAGGGCCTTCACAATAAGCCCCATCCCCAGCCCTTAGTACTTTTATTTTGAGACAGAGTCTCACTAAGTCATTAAGTTACCCAGGCTGGATTTGAACTTTGGATCCTTCTGCATCAGCCTTCCAGAGTGTTGGGATGACAGATGAAATTTAAATTTCATATAAACCATAAATGCATTTCCTTAGTACAAATCTATCCCGCAAGTGGCATGGGATATAGCCGTACTATGCATTTGTGTTAACTGATAGCTTTGCCTGACTTTCATCTGGCAGCTGGAGTCCATTTTTTTTTTTTTTTTAAATATGGAACGCTTCATGAATTTGTGTGTCATCCTTGCGCAGGGGCCATGCTAATCTTCTCTGTATCATTCCAATTTTAGTATATGTGCTGCCAAAGCGAACACTGGAGTCCTTTTTTTTTTTTTTTTGCCAGAACCTGGGATTGAACTCAGTCCCTTGCTTGCCAGGGAAGTGCTTATTCCACTGAGCCATCTCCCCGGCCTGGAGTCCATTTAATATTGTTGTGGGGTTTTTTTGGGGGGGAGGGTTTGGCAGAACTGGGGATTGAACTCAGGCCCCTGTGCTTGCCAGGCAAGCGCTTATTCTACTGAGCC
>NDGN011470368.1:0-10320 GCA_002564285.1 Tympanoctomys barrerae | reverse complement strand
AGTAAATTAAAATATATCAATTTTTTATGAGTCACTGTTTTGGTTATGTATCAAATAGTCATTGCCAGGCTCAAGATAATTTATATTTATCTTGTTTTCTTCTACAAGTTCTACGGACACTTGCTCCATGTTAGGCTGTGATACATCTTGAGTTAACTTTTGAGAAACACGAGGTCTGAGTTCAGATTCTTTTTTTTTTTTTTTTTTGACTCATGAGAACCAATTGTTCCAGCCTTATGTGTTGAAAAGGCTGTCCTTTCTTCTTTAAATTGTCTTTACTCCTTTGTCAAAGATCAGTTAAGTGTATTTGCGAGGGTCTATTTCCGGGCTCTCTCTGCCTTCCTTTGATCTATACATCCACTCTTTCATCATTACCACTCTGTCTTGATTATTGTAACTTTAGAGTAAGGCTTGAAGTTTAGCATTGTCAGCCCTTCTACTTTATTCTTCTTTAGAATTATGTTGGCTATTTTCCTTTTGTAATAAAATTTAAAATCAGCTTAGCAACTTCTATGAAATAGGGAAGTATAAATGAATGATTGGATAAATACATTAATATATAGAGGAGGGAAACAAATCTACCCAGAAGATTTCTTTAAAATATCCAAAGAGCCCATGCTCTAGGAGGTGGAGCCAAGCCACTAGTGCTTTCGGTGAGAGCAGGGCACACAATGCATACAGAAATGGGAAGGCAAAATTACTTTACACTGTCAAACCTAAAATTGCCACCTCAGCCAGGTGATCTGCATTAACCCTGACACCATGAGGAAGGCTGATGACAGGTGCACATGGCAGATGTGACGAGACTGACACTCGGGCCTTCTTTCAAGAACCCACAGCCCCAGACAAACCACGAGGAAACAAACATCAGACAAACCCAAACTGAAGGGCATTGTAAAAAATACCTGACAAGTACTCTTGAAACTGTCAAGGTCATCAAAAACAAGGAAAGTCTGAAAAACCACATCAGACTACAGGAGCCTGAGGAGACACAATCAAATATGATGTGTCATTCTGGTTGGTTTCTTGAGGCATAAAGGAAGACATTGGGTGAAATGAAGAGAAGCAGAACAAAGTGTGGGCTTCAGTTCACAATAATGCATCAGTCCTAGTCCATGGGCTGGGACAAATTAGTCTACTAATGTAGTACGCTGACTGCAGGGGGAAGGGGGGCACTGACAGGGTGCATGGGACTCTATTACTGTCTTTGCAAATTTTCTGTAAATCTAAAGTGTTTTATTAAAAAGAATGAGAATCTGGAGCTCAATTTCATGGCAAGCTCTTTCAGGGAGAAGCCATGTGCCTCAGGACAAGCTCAGCTCAGGCCTCACCCCTGCCACTGGCCCTGACTGGATCTGGGTGCTTCCTGTCTGCCCTCCCCCATGGGAGCTGAGAGAGTCTAGGTCATGTGCCTGAAACAAGAAGTGCTGAGAGACATGGGAACACCTGCATGGGGATACTTCTCCTATTCCAGCCAAGAGCAGTTCTGCTTTTCTCAAATCTGTACAAGGAAGAACTTCCAGAAGATTACTGGGCTGTCTTTTGTGCCAGTGCAGTGTACCTGTTCAGAAAACATGATCCAAATTCATCATGTAGAAACCTTACGGTAGTGTTCACATCAAACTCACACCATTCAACTTTTTCCTAAGAGTTTCAAATAGGCCTAAGGCCCTCTCACCAGACATCTGTCCTTCTATCCTGCTCCAACTGAGAGTCCATCCACCCACTGGGCACCTGCTGCAACAGCCACCAGCTGGATTTACCTGTTTACACAAGTGGGTTGCAGGGCCTCCTGGACTACTACCACCCACTTCTCCAGTGGGCACAATGTGTCATGTTGGGCAAGAGAGGTACCTGCTGTTGTCTGCTCAGGCAGACAGGATGCACTTCCCTGGTCAGAAGGGCACGTCTTGGCTCAAGAGGAAGCACCGTTGCGGCGGGAGGAACTGCCACATTCCCACGAAAATTTCAAGTGACTATATTGAAAGGAAAATGGAAGCACATATCAGGTCTCAGAAAAATGAAGAATTCAGGATGGCAGTGCCCTCCTTTGGAGCATTTCCTCCTCTGTGCATGAAACCACGTGGCACCCAAGCCTGGCATTTCTGCTATGAGAAGCCAATTTCTCTCCAATATTCTGTTGCTGTCCAGCCTCACTTAGCCTCTCTACCTGGCTTCACAAATGTGTTTATAATTTACAAGCACAGGACCCAAAATTCTACCCCATTTATCTTGAAATCAGACACTTATTCAAATTGTTCCCACTTCAGCTAGTGAAAGCTATTTCATTTGCCGTCCGAGTGCCTCTGCAGGATTTTCTTTTGGAGTTTCATATTCTAAGCACACCCTTACTTCCTGGCCCTCAAGGAGGCTGCAGGCTCATCTGATACATTCTCTGGTGCAGGCTTGTGACCACCATTTTCTCCCAAGTGGCTCTGTCTCTTCTCTTTGGACCATAGCAGGAAGCAATAACTGAGCTTTACTCATATTACTTGGGTATCCTTGCTTCTAAGCACACCCAGGCCAACAGAGCAAGAAGAGATACATGTATTACTAACCTGTGCATGTATAGCTGACTAACAATATTTCTATACATCACCACCTGTGTCTATATTACCCCCAGCATCCTTTCACACCAATGTCTCCACATCTGATCATCATATAGTGATTACTCTGACCTCCTCCTCTTTTCTATAACTTCTCACCCCAACAGAGTGCTGCTTGGCTCCCACTGTCCACCATCCACTGGTCTGTTCAACCCTGTGACTATGTACAGTAGCATCTGACATCTACTTCCATCCATTCCTCACTTCCCTACTGTCCCACTGATGTTTTCTCACCTCAGTTATCTTACATATACATTCTTGCATGCACAACCTTGTTTCCTGCTCTGCCCCAAGGGAGGCCATCCGGCAACAGTGATAGCTCTGGACCTGGGGTACCAGCCAGGTCATCCTTGCAGACTCAAGGAAGAGCTGGGGTTCCATTTCTGCCCTGCTCCTGACCTTGTTGGGGACATCTCTGCCCTTGAAGACTGTCTGGGGAGAGACCTGGGAAGGCTGAAAGGCTTTCTTGAGTGGGAGCTGGCAACTGTCTCATCAGATCACAGGTTTCTAGTGTACTTTCCCACAATGCCCTTTCTTCCTATGGATAGAACCCTCCTTCATGATACCATTGGTGTTGTATCAGAATCATGCCCAGTAACCCAAGAGTAGCCCCTGGGTTCTTACTACAGATGGCTGTTACCTCACTGTAGGATACAGTCTGGCACCTCCAAACCCTTCCCACTGGCTCCCACAGGCAACTTCACCTTCTTCCTGGCTGACTTTGTTCATGGCTGTCCTCCCAGGCACACTCCCACCACGCAACCAGACTGCAGGTCAACCCTCCCTAACCAACTGCTCTCCTCACTTCCCCCACTTCCACTGAGCAAACTCAGATCCACAGTCCTGGGGCACAGCACTCCTGCAGCTCAGGAGCAGAGAGCAGTTTTTCCTCCAAGGCTGGCTTTGCTGCAGTATGTGCAGCAGCATTCTGGGCCTGCCTGGGAGCTGGTGACAGCTGTGAGTGTTATCTGCAGCTTAGTGGACAGCAGTCCAGATGACTGCTTGGCCTCCTGCTCAAACTACACCACATGCCACCACACGCCCCTGGCCCCTACCTCTCTCTGGGTCTGGTCTCCTTTCATTCTCATCCTCTGGTCATGTTTTCTCTTCCTTCCTACCTGATAATTTAGATAGATGTAGGCTCTCCGATGTGCTCTCACAGCTCGGCTATGTCTGTTTGGGGAGCTCATGAGCCAGAAGTACTGCACACTCTTTGAGCTAGTCTGTTATTCCATGATACCCAGTGCCCATCTCTTGAAGGAGGAGGCACAATTTGGCTCACAATTCAGGAGACTCAGCCAAATGGCCCAAGGCAAAAACAACTCCTGGGAGGGCTCTGGCAGAGACACCTGCCCATTCCATGGCAGCCAGGAAGCAGAGCAAGAAAAGAGAAGGCAAGGACAAAAATACACCAGTCAGCTGGTTACCCAATGGCCTTCCATCATCCAGGGCTGACACCTGACAGCATCAACTGTGAACTCTTCAACCAATTAATATACAAGTACAAGCACCCCCATGACATATGCACCCTTCAAAAACTCCCCTTGGGATGTACGAGACTTTGAGGGGATATTTGAGATCTAGACCATGACATATTCGACTGACTGAATGTGCCCCTGTGTCACCTGGCAGCTTACAGAGAATCACTCCACAGCTGCACGCACAGGACGCAGGAAGCCTTCCCATTCCAGCCTCTGAGTTCTCTGTCACACAGACATTCTTGTGCCACAGCCCATGGCAGTCCCTGCCTTCCAGGCCATGTCCTTTGAAGTCATAAAGTGAACCAAGAGTGGATAAATCTGTGTGCTCGATTCCCATGGGCATCAATTAAGCCGTCCTTCCGGTAACAGAGAGAGGCTTTCTGTGCATGGTGCTAGGCCCACAGCAATCAGTGAGGCCCAATCTCTTACACACTGCAGAACAAAATGGAAGCAATCCCATGTTTGTGTAAATAAGTTTTAGAGGAAGAAAATAATGATTGATTAATAATAATAATAATAATAATAATAATAATAATAATAATGGTGGTGGTAATGCTGCGACACATTCGAAAGCCTTTACTAAACCTCTATTGTGGTTTGTAAAAATATGATTCATGCTGATGTATTAAATATTAAAACCAGTGTAAGGTTTAATCCAAATTTATAGGGCAGCTTGCCTTAATTTATGGTCTATCATATAATTTCCTTTACAGATAACTTTGAGCATAGTGCATAAATAATAAAATAGGCCCACATCCTTCAATTGTTTTACTGTGACCCAGTATTTAAATTGAATTTGGCATCTTTTAATTTTCTCTAGAATTTGTGCTCTTTTTTTTCTTTCTTTCTGGTCTCCATCAACTGGGCACATTCTTTTTTTTTATGTCTTTGGTACAGGGTGTATCACTAGGCAGCTTGCACTCACAGTGATTCTCCTGCTTGCAGCCTCCCCGGTGCTGGGATTACAGGAGTGCGCCACCACGCCAGGACTCTGTGTTTGGTTTAGCATGCCCAGGAGCATGGTCAGCATGGCATGGGGACTGGTGGTGGGCGCATCTTTCTGAAGCTGCTGGGTAGAACGGGCCTCTCCTGCCGGCTGTCAGGGGCTGCCATGCCTGGGGAGAGCGAGCAATGCTCCTCGCTGTTCTGTTCCCCCAGCACCCTAGATGCTTATCTGGGCACTGGCAAAGTTAGGCTGTAGGTGTGGTGGTGTCACATGAAGTAGACAAAGGACAGGAACCAAAGGGGAAGTGAAGAGGAGCCATGCTTTGCCCTCCTCCCTCGGTCACATGGACACCAGGCTACATCCTGCCTCCTGGGTTATGTGCTTCTGAGATTCTCTGGCCCTCCCTGCAGCACAAGGGCAAGGCAAGGACCTGAAGGCCACGCGTTCCCTCCACTCTGTCCCCACAGCAGCCTCAGAGAGGGTGACACACAGTCGCTCTGCCCTTCTTGGCTCCAGCTTCTCCTGCGTGTTCATTCTCTCCTGAGCACTCCCCAAGCATTTAATGAGCACCTTCTGTATCACTGGGCCCTTGGCAGGCACCAAGAACCAGGGCGAGCCTGCCTGGCTCCGCACTCGGAGCCACCACCTGTGACGGGGAAAGAGATCCCTGCTGTGAGCTAGAGCAGGCACCAGTCTGTTCTGAGGTCAGCCCAGGCACGGCGTGGAAGAGAAAGCACGGGAGGAGGAGGGCTACAGAGAGAGAGGCGGCAAGGGAGCGACCTCGGTTGGTGCAGCCAGGAGACTGTGGTCCCCAAGGAGAGCAACGGAAGCCTCAGCGTGACAGCGGGGTCAGGCGGGGACCTGGCAGGGCTTGGAACTCAGAGGTGAGGAACTGGCTCACAAGGCCACAGGGCACTGGGTCATGGCCAAATGGGCAGGAGGGCGGCGTGGGTGGGGTGGGTGGGGCGGGCCTGGGGAGAAGGGCTGGGAGGAGGCGAAGCTGCCCACCAAGCTGGAGGTGGAAAGAGGCCTCACTCATCCCCCAGAGTGCCTCAGTACCTCCAACGTGGGTCAGCACTCCCCAGACCTCTCAGCTTCCAGGTCATGGAGGCTGCTGGTGAACCCTTCACTGTAGAACTTGGAAGGCCTCTGCCACACACAGGGCTCCACGCCAGCCCCAACAGTGTACAACACAGACACAGAGGCCCATAGTACCTCCAGCCCTGCTGCCTTCCGAGCCAGAGCCCCATCGGCTTGGGCTGCAACCGGACTCAGCTCAGTCCCCAGCCAGCCTTTGCTTCCAGCTCTCCGGAGCGCTCCAGGGAGCAGCCATGGGGCCTTGACTCATGCCCAGCACTGCACACCTCTGATCCTCCACAGGTCTGTGAGCCTGTAAGCAGCCTCGTCTCCAGGTGCACAGCCCCATGCAGGCCCCTCTGAGCTCTCTGTACCAGCCTTGCTCTCCTGAGCTCACGGGCCCTGCCACCTCTGAACACTGCAGGGCCACAGGACAGGGCCGGGCTGCCAAGAGGCAGGCCAGGCAGCTCCTGCTCCGCCTTTCAGGATGATTCCCAGGCTACGCACAGAGCCCTTCCCACCTCGGTGTCCTACTTCTAGGGTGGATATAGTGTCACAGACAGTCACACTGAGTACAGGAAAGCCCAGTGCCATCAAGGACACTGGTAAAATATTTTGAAAATACAGTAACAGGAACAAAGGCAAAAACCACCACCATCCATGCCGAGGATGCTTCCAGATGCCATTTCAGTGCCAAGAGAACAGAAGGCTGGGGCAGGGCTTTCTGCACTTCGCTTCCTATGAGACGCCACCCTGCACGTGCTGCCACAGGTGACCGCGCTGGGAATCATAATCAATCGGCTTCGCAAGGGCGGAAGCAACTTTGGCACTTGCTTCCCCAGTGAGCTCCCTGGGGAAAAAATACCTTAAGCAAAGAAATCCAAATTTGGACAATTACCCAGCAGCCAAAGGGGATCCTGTGGCACAGCCAGCTCCAATGCTAACTGAGGAGGACCCTCGGGCCCGCTCTGGCCCCCGCGGGGCTCTTCTCGGACACCTCAGCCTGGCTGTGATCCCTGCTGCCAGGTCTGGGGCTCACTTGTCTCATTATGAACACGGCTTGAGCGAGGCCACCAGCAGACACCCATCTCCCTTCAGCGCCTCACCACCATCACCCTCTGTCGCTGAGTGTGTGAGTAAGGGCTGCAACAGGCCCTTTAATTTGTCCTTCAGTGTTGCTTAATTGCACCACAGTACGGATGACCCGCCATTCAGAGAGGGAAGGTGACGGAGCCAAGTTCACACGGCTACTGAGTGGAGAAGTCTCACTTCACGGTAGCCCTAGGTCTACCTGAGCTCGTAGCTCTGCAGCCCTCAGTGGGGACTGTGCGGCCGGACCTGGACCTCAGGAAAGGGTGACAGCTCACCTCCCAGCCTGAGCGGGACAATGCTGGGTCCTCCGCTCCCCACACAGAACTGGTGGTGGCGGGAAGCTGAATCCTACAAAGGACCTCAGAATGCAGAGCCAGCAGGTGCAGGGGTCTCCAGGGATGTCAACAGAGATGGCGCGTGCCAGGCCAGGCTCCATGGTATGGGAACAGGAGGAGCCTTCGCGGTATGGAAAGGTGTACAGCTAACCCACGCGGAGAGCAGTCTAGTCTCTGGAAGGATCACACCCCACAAGCCTACGCCCCAGTGGGTGGGGAGGGGGGCACGGAGAGGGAGACACGGGGAGGGGGACACAGGGAGGGGGCATGGGGGGCAGCTCTTCTGCACTCTGCTCAGGCCAGGCAATTTTAGTCACCTCAGTAATGGGACTGGGAGCCATTTAGGGTTTTCTTGTTCTTTCTGCGGACCCTCTCCCTCCAGTGCGACAGTGCAATGATCTCAATGACCTTTAAGCCAGGCTCACCCTCGGATGGGCTGCAGACCAGACCTCCGCGTGGGGCCGGAGCGGGATGAGCTCATCCCCGACACCCGGAGCTCTCCTATCTACCAACCAGGTCAGCCCTTCCTGCCTCGGGGCCTTGTTATGCATTGAGCTCACTTGAGGAGGCTCTCCCTTCACTTTTTTTTCTCTTGACATCTTGGGGGTGGAATTCTCAGTAAAAAGAAAGAAAAGAGTCACCAGGAGAAGAGATTATTAGCTGAGCACTTAGGAGAAAAGTAGGCCAGTCGGCTGTGGGCAGTTCTGACCACCGTGCGCCTGCAGAGCGGCTGAAAGGCCTCGCAAGCCTTGGGCCGGCAGTGGGATCAAGCATGGTCCTGACTTCTGGCCACTCTGGCTTCTGTCTTCTAGATCTGCTGGCCCAGGAAGACCTGCCACATGCCCACCTCCCTCAAAGCTTTATCTCAGAGCCTGCTGTTGACTTGCCTGGCCCCTCGGAAGCTGCCTGACCCCAGGGCCACAGCGGCGATGAGCTGTATCCTCGTACCCACCCAGTGGCCTCACCAACAGCTGACACTGTGCAGGATGCCCCCGAGGCTGCCCAGGGGCTAGAGGTGGCCTACTGCTCGGATCCCGGGGCTCCCAGCTCTTCTGCCCAGACCAAGCGCAGGGGTATGGGAGGGAAGGGGAGTTGGGAAAACTGGAGTCTGCTCCCTTGGGTTTGAAACTCTGCTCGGAGGCTTCCAAAACCCAGTGGGTAGGGTGCAGCCCTCAGCTCCCCCAGTGGCCCCCACCCTGACTCAGAACCTCCTTGTGGCCACATCCGATGGTGCCCACCTGTCATCCCAGCCCTCCAGAACTGAGGCAGGAGGATACCAGTCGAGCCCAGCCTCAGAAACTGTGACATACAGGGCAAATGCTGTTTCCGAATCAAACAGAAGTCAAAAGCGAGTATAGCTCGGTGCAAAGGCCCCCGGTGCACCGGCGCAGAGACAGCAACGCATCCCGGGGGATGTGAGAGGCCTTCCCGAGTCTGGAAGCCCTGAGACCTCCTCGGTTGCTCGCACAGCTCCCGCCTCCACATGGCTGCACTCCTAGGACCAAGGAGCCCTCCCAGCCACGTGCACACGGGTTCGATGTAAATCATTTCTTGATTCACTGTAAAGTACAGAAGCAACGCTTTGGCAAATGGGCAGGAGAGCGGCCCACAGCGGAGGAGGACCCAGCAGGCGTGAGGACGCGGCCCCATCCCTCGCAGCGCCCGTCAGGCCCTCACGTGGGCTCCCGGAGACCCCTGCTCCAGGTGCTGGGTAAGCTCGGCGCTGGGTGTGTCCCTCGGAGAGTGCTGCTCCCGGGCCCTGGGGAGTGTGCACACAATCTTAAGGGCTTTTCATCATTTCATTTACGGATTAAAACACAGCCCCTAAATTAAATATGCTTTGCAGGCTGCGAATGTTGATTAAGAGACTTTTCTTAATTGAAAATTGACGGGATGCTGCGATATAGAGCACAACTTCAGCTCATAAACCCAGACGACGGAGTGCGCCTCCGCACCGGGACTGACGCCCTCACGCGTGCCAGGGCCTCCTTTCCTTTCCTCCAGCGCAGGTCACCCCGGCCGTGAGCCTCCGCAGGACCGTGGGCTTCGGCGAGGTGGGGTGGTGAAATGCGGGACTTATGCTCAAATCCACGAAAGCCGCGGGCGAGGAGGCCCGGGGCGCAGAGGCGGCCTTGCAGGCGGGGGAAGGGTGGACGTTTGGGGCAAAGGAGGGTTGGCTCACTTTCCACTCATTCGCCTGCCGACGTCCTGCGATTTTCTCAGGTACAGGTTCCTGCAGCCTGGAGGACAGCAGCCTGACGGGCCTCCAGACACACAGACTAGAGGGTCCCTGGGCCCCAGCTTGTCCTCTGCTTCCTCCTGCCCAGAAGCGTCCCCTCCCAGGAACCCTGCCCACTGGCTCCAAGCAGAGCAGGGGAAACCCCGTGGCTTCCCGCCGGTGCCCGAAGATGCTGACAGCACCATGGCGAGTCCGTAGCTGTGACGGTGCGTGAGGTCAGGGGCCGCGTCCATGACTGGGATCCCCAGGGTGACGCAGAGTGCTCCGCTGTAGCTAGGTAAGGCTGCTTGCAGCGCGGGTGCGGACACGCGCAGGACACGGGCAGCATATGGAGGCAGCGATGGTGCGGTAGGAGCGAGGGTATGGAGACGGCGCGGTATGGCTAGAGCGAGGATATAAATATGGATACGGTATGGATATAGATGTGATGTGGCTACGCATACAGATATAATGCAGTTATTATGTGAATGTGCAGACATGTGTGCCTATTTATGCCTGTTGATATTTATATTGACATAAATATAGGCACAAACATTGGCATGGG
>NDGN011470367.1:0-17208 GCA_002564285.1 Tympanoctomys barrerae | reverse complement strand
TTTTTTTTTTTTTTTTTTTTCTAATCTGGCCCCACCTTACAAAAAGCAGTGCTACCCAGGGGCAGAGCAAGGCCCCCCGGAGGAGCAAGGAACTGCTCTGCACAAACCTCACCCTTCCTCCTCCTCTCCCACCCTGACTGCTTCCTCCAGCTCCCATCTGCGTGCAGGAGGGGAAGAGGGAAGTTTCTCATTGCACCATGAGGCCCTGCCTCCAGGCCTGAAGCTTCCCAACACCTCTGCCACCTGCCCTAGGCCTGTGTTGTCCACAGGCCTACAAGGACACTGGCCGGATGAAAACATTCAGACAAAAACCTTTGCACATATGGCCTCCTCCAGCTACACCCCAGGCCGTAGACGTCTGTCTTGAGTTGGGCTCTGAAAGCTTAATTTGTACCCTGATTTCCCCAGTGAGGATCTGAGTGTGTTCCATGTAGCAACACCCACGAAACGTTTGCTACCCTCAAGTCCACAGATGGAAAGACGTGGCTGACAGGCTGGGCCTTTGCTGCTGTCTGGGATAGGCCTGCCTCCCTGGCCAGAGCAGGGACAGACATGCAGACAGGCCAGCCTGCAGGGAGCCATTTTCCTCTGACTCTTGGGTTCTGAAGCCCAGAGAGAAAATGCTGGAGCCCTTTTCCCTCTCAGCAGGGACCCTGCCCTGCCTGGAACCAGGGGCCCTGTGGGTGACCCTGTCTGATGGACAGCTCCTAAGCCGTGCTGGCTAGTGACACCCACTCTGCCCTTAAGGGTCCTGGGAGGTGGGTCCTCTTGTCCCTGTTGGGTGGAGGGGGTGATGCTGAAGAGCGCAGGGTCAAGGGCAAACAGGAGGACAGCAGCAGGGTTGGGAGAGAGTGGCAGCATCTCAGACCACAGCCGAGGAAGAGGATGGGGATGCCGAGCTGGCTGCGGAGGAGGATGGGGAGGAGGGGCTGTTCCAGAACAGCCAGCGCCGCTTAGGCTGCCGCTTCAGGTGCAGGTAATCCTCCTTCTCGCGCTCCTTGCGTGCACGCTGGTAGTGGTCCTCCTCCTTCAGGTACCAGACAGGTGGCCAGCGGTGCTTCTCGAAGTATTCCTGATTTTCTGGAGCAGAAGGCACAGTGATAGTTAGCAGAAGAGTGAAGGGACAGAAGACCACGGGTAGTGGAGACACCTACACAGGCAGCCCCAGCCCGTGGCAGGTTCCAGGCCAACACCAAGCTCAAGAAGCCGGGCTCCAGGGTGGGCTGGCCCAGTGGGGGAGAGGCACTTCCAGGTGAGGTGCAGAAGACAGCACGCTGCAGCGGCTCCCCACCCTACACCCACTCCCCCGCCCATCCCCATTAACCCAGCCTAAGTGGGAAGAGCACCGGAGTAAGTACACTGACTCCACCCAGCCCCCAGCTTTTGCTCACAGCAACCCTACACACACTGCAGTGTCCCCCTGGCGGTGGGCCAAGTCGCTGCCCTGCCCAGCGTCATCCCAGAGAGCGCGGGCCTCAGTAGCCCAGGAAACCACGCTTCGCTGGTGTCTCTCCTGGAGCAGACTCAGCTCCTCACTGGCTCCTCACTGGCGATGTTGCCAGAGCTTGATCCTATTCAACATTCCAAGCCGACTTTCTACCGAATACATAACTGCCCCTTGGTCACTCAAAAAAATGTAAATCAAGTGGAGCCTGGTGGCGCACGCCTGTACCCCAGCACTTGGGAGGCTGAAGCAGGAGGATCACAGCAGGTTCAAGGGCAGTCTGGGTTCTTAAACTGAGTTCAAGAGCAGATTAAATTTCATAGCAAGGTCCTGTCTCAAGCAAAACAAAAAGTAAGACAGAGAACCTATGCCAGGAATAGAACAGGCTGAGATCAAGAGAGAGGGATAAGGGGAAGGGACAACACAACGCTGGGGCTGAGCGCAAAGCTCCTGCTGGTCAGAGCCAGGTGCTGAGGAGCTGGAGGGCAGTGCCGTGGCAGCAGGACCCAGGTCCGAGACGGGGAAGGTGGGGAACCAGGGACCAGTGCGACTGGACCGGGGCTTTAGGAAGAACATGCTAGAAGGGTCATAACATGCAGAAAGGAGAGCAATGAGCTGGGAGAACTGGGAGGTGTGACAGCCGCGCTGCGGCCAGGAGGGATCAGAGTCGGGAAGAGGGGCATGAAGACACCGAGTGGCAGACCCTTTGGGGAGGCCAGTGACACCTCTCCCTGCAGCCCGTGCAGCTCATGTTGGGCTCCAGGACCTGAGAAATTAATTCAGCAGAGACAGAACTGCAGAAAACCATAGAAGGTAGCCAGACCTGAGTGACCTCTGTGGTGGGAAACCAATTTACTGTGTCAGGAACAGCACTGTAAAGAATCCTGTGCTTTTCTGCAAGTGTACCGGATCACAGTATCAAGTGCATGTCTCACAGTGGCGCCCTATCTAGGAGAGTCTGAGAACTTCCAACTCTCAGTAGCACCCTCTGAAAAGCATGCCTGGAGAGGCACAGTGAACTGCCCCAGGTCCCCAGCTGCTCAGCCCCTTTTGCTGGAGTTCCCCTCCCCCAATAGGGGTGCCAAGGCCAAGTAAGGCCCAAAGATCATTAATCCCTGGGGTTAAAAGTCCCAGCGGTAGACCCAAGCTGAGGCCCCATGAGCCTAAGCCGGGGAGCCTCGGGTGCTGCCCGAGCTGGCACCCGGGGATGTGGCCTCACCTGGGGACATGGCCTTCATGTCTCGGGGGAACTTGCGGCACACGTTGTTGTAGTTGGTGCAGATGTGGTGGAGACACCAGTCGGCCAACTGGTATGCACAGTGGAACTGGGGACAGAGCAGAAGGGTGCGTGTGTCCTGAGATCCCTGGGCTCAGGGACCACACACAGTCACCTTCGGAGCTGCAGCACTGGTGCAGGGTGGGCAGCGCCTTGCAGTCACATGGCCCAGCCCCACAGGTGAGCCACCCAGGACTGAAGAGGACCATGCTTGGCGTGGGCTCCTGGGCACTGCCATCAAGCCCTCTGTCACCTCGCTTCAGCCCTACCTAGGTAGTCACAGAAAAGGGTGGCATCCTACCACACCTGCCCTCCTTAGCTTTTATCCCACATGACTTCCTTCTCCCCACCAGGAAGATGCAGGCATCTAGGCTCAGGGAGCCAAACCTCCTCAGAATGTTCCCCAGGGCACTCGGGCATCCTATACTAACCTTCAGGGGCTCAATCTCTGCACGGTGAGATGGGTTCTTCAAGTTAGGGATCTGAGTTTGACCACAGGCTCCCTTTCTGCCTGCCACCTCCCAGCCCCCCATGGACTGCCAGTGGGTGGAAGACAGAGCATGGAGGCAGGCAAGCGCTGCAGATTCCTTCTCACTGTGATACCTGAGCCAGCTCCAGGAACACGAGGACGTCCCCATCAATGTCCACCATCATCTGGGTTGCCTCCATCAGCCCGGTCACTGTGTACTGTTCTGTGACACACACAGCCAGCAATCAATGCAAGAACCACATGCACCTGTGCTACTTACACCCATAGCAGGGACTGCCTGCAGGATGGAGAGAGACAGGGACAGGGGTAAATGCCAACAGGCCAAGAAAGGCCCCAGGTGACTTAGGTGAGCTCCAGTGTGAGGCATGGGGCGAGGGGACAAGGCAGGACCTTAGTGAGGTGGCAACTCGGGGCAAGAGATAAAGGAGGATGCTAACCTCACCGAGAGGATTTCCCAACTACATCTTTCCCACCACAGTTGGGGACAAATAGAGTCAGAAGCCCCCAGGAGAATTAGCCACAGATGGGAGAAGTGTGAAGCTGCATGTTTGCTGAAGACAAAATAAAAGGCCGAGAACTGAGTTAGAGAGGTGAGTTGAACCCAGCTGCATTCATTTAAACTTTGCAACAAACTTGCATTTTACATTAAAACTTTCATACTGGGGAAGAAAACGCCCTCAGTTACAAATTTTAATTAGGAGTGTCAGTACTATAAACTCATGAGGGATTTTATCTTTAGGGACAAGCATATTTTCCAACTCTGTCCACAGAAAAAATCCAGAAACAGTAATGATCGCAGTAGCAACAAGCATTCCTAGTGTGCAGAAATCCCACATCCTTTTCCAATTAGAAGCCAGGAGCTCTCAGAGAAGCAGCCAATGCCAAGTCCTGGCGCAGGTGTGCCCAACCTTTGGCATTTGCATGCCACGTGAGGCCCTGAACAACTAGCAACGCAACCCAGCGCAACTATAAATGTTATATTATTATATAATTTTCTTGTCATATCCTCATGACTTGAGAGCATGACGCTCTAGCCTGGGTTGTGCAGGCGACAAGAGCAGACCGGGCAGGGAAGGGCATGGTGTGGTGCCAACGCTGCTGCCTGCACCCACCACGGAGGCATCCACACCCAGCGTGTCAGATCTTACTGGTGCTCGTGCAACTTGGCAACTCAAATGCAGGCATTATACTCTTTGAAAGGTTATAACAGACCATAGAAAGTAAGGGAAGCTTGTTGCCTACAACCGTTCCCTGTATCATATATTTTATATGTGGCCCAAGATATTTTCTCAAGTTGGCCCAGATAGGACATGCATGTCTTAAGCATGAAATATACAAGAGGAAGCTAGAGCACCCCATCCTTCCAGAGAGCAAGGGAGCTCTGCAGCTATGGAGCCAGCGCAGGCTCCTACTACATAAACATGCAATGTCTGAACTTCAAAACATGGAAATTAACTGGAACCAGTCAAGCGTGTTTGAATCTAATCGTGCATAAAAATACTCTTGAAATACAAACACAAGCTGGGTATGGTGGCACACACGTATGATCTCAGAACTCAGCACGTTGAGGCGAGGGGGGTCGCTGTGAGTTCAAGACCAGCCTGAGCCACACACTGAGAGCTTGTCTCAAAAACAAAAAGAAAAGCTATTTGGTCATTTCTGAGGATGACAGGAAATAAAAGCATATCATATATTGGTAAATAGGGGCTGGGGAGATGGCTCAGTGGAATAAGCACTTGCCTGGAAAGCACAGGGGCCTGAGTTCAATCCCTGGTTCTGCCAAATATTGGTAAATAAAAGGAGAGAATCAAGCATCCACCTGCCTTTCCTACATGACCTGTACTACTGTGTGACAAAGCAGTTGGCGAGGTGAAGTTGCTCTTTTTAGAAGTCTTTGTACTCTTTAATGAAGAGGAATGGCTGAACTGGAATGTGTTTTGTGACACCTTAATAATTTGATGGATCCAGACAATGACACTCAATGTGTACAAAAAAGAGAAAAACAGACAATCTCTGTCCCTTGATGAAGACAGAAATAACCCACAAAAAAACCTGTAAGGTGTGGTGACACGTGCCAGTGATCCCAGCACTCAGGAGGCTGAGGCAGGGGGACTGCTGCAAATTCAAGGCCAGTCTGGATTACATAGCAAGATGCTGTCTTAGAAAAAAAAAAATTGAAAACTTGTGCATCTCAGCTAGGCTCTAGAGCCAATCACCAGCTTACTACGTTCAACTATACTAGAACAATGCAATCTGCAAAAATCTAGACCATGGAAAAACTACCGGAGGAAAAGACCAGCATTTGGTTTTGTTTCAATAAACAAATTTCAGGAAGAAAACTTTTGTACTGGTCAAGGGATCTGCAGATTCAAAGCAAACTAAAAGGGGTATAAAAAGCCAAACCATTCTGGGAGTGTTCAAGTGTGCACAGCTGGATGATGAAGCAAAAAAGGGCGGCAAGACAGTGAGCCGGCAGGAAGCGCCCCACAAAAACAGGCCCCAGCAGTGTAGGCCCTTCCAGGAGGGACAGAGGGCTCTGGGGTGGCAAGGGAATGTTGACTTCCGGTGTTGCCAGCCAGCTTCCCCTTCTCATATGCATCTGGAGAAACATTTTGCTTTATAATAATCTACTAAGCTGAACGTGTTTCATGTAGATTTATGTATTCATATTTATGTTTGACAACAAATAGGTTTGAAGTCTGAATGAGTCACTTCATGAGAGGTAGATCCCACAAAGCTCAAAACTTCACCAGTTACGTGAAATGGTCCGCACGCCCAGGGACCCCTACAAAGTCCATGCCTGCATTTCTGTCTACAGTGGCTGGTGTGAATGTGCCATTTCCAGAGAAAATTTATGCAGTCAGTGTGCAACACTATGTCCATTTTCTTTTTAAATTAAATGAATGAATGAATGAATGAATGAATGAATGAATGAATGAATTTTTCAGAATACCTGGGATGGAACCCAGGGCCCCGCAGATGCTAGGCAAGTGCCCTACCCGAGCAGCACCTCTAGTCTCCAGTGTTCTTAAAACAGCTACCACGTGGACTTATTAGGAGGGCTTAGCCAAGGGTATTTCTCTGATTCACTTCCAATTGCCTGCCGTGATGAAATGCATGTTTAGAGAAATACCTCTGTATATTTAATTTTTCCCTGGGATAATTTTTTGATAGTCTTTTGAAAGTAAAATTAGTCCATCTAAGGATTTGAAATTTTATGTGCTCTGGGAAGACCACACCATTTTTCTTTTCTTTTTTTTTGTTCTTTTTTTTCTTTTGTATTTTGTGCAGGGTCTCACTATGCAGGTCAGACAGAGTGACCTTCCTGCTTTCACCCTGCCCAGCACTGGGATTACAGGCGTGTGCCACTATGCCCGGACTTGGTTGCCTGCTTAGCGTGCCCAGGGGCAGGAGTGGGGCTGGCATGGCATGTGGAACCCTGGCCCCTGCACTTGCCTAAGCAGGTGCCTAGTCCGCTGAGCTACCTCACCAGCCCCTCACTCCATTTTTCTTAGGTTAAACTGTTTAAGCTGTAATCTTAAGGTGCCTCTCTTACTCCCTGCCCTAAAGGCCTTTCTGTCCCCAACTGGTGTCCCTGGACTCCCACCGCAGGCTCATCCCTTGACGTTTTGGTTCTGATCAATGATTTCTGCCTTCTTCCTGTGACCATGCTGTGCCCTACAATTCCTTTATCACCATGAGCTTGCTGCTTGCCCTGTGGTCCTCTCTCCAGGGCCCCAGCAATCCTGACACTCTACCCTTGACTGAACCCCAACTCCTTATTTCCTCTGGACTGAAATCTTAACTTGACTTCAACACCACACCAGCAGCGATACCAACAACAGCACGAACACCGATTCCAACACCAGCAGAAGCCGTCTGGCTGCCTGGGTCTCCGGCCTGCCTCCCTTCTCCCCAAGAACACCGTTTATCTTCCTCAGACCCAGGCTGGATCACTCTGCTGTCCAGTTCTCTCCCCACCCCCAAGGCATCCCTGAGCCTCCAACTGTCACAGTCCTCTCCCAAAGTACGGAGAGGCAGCCCAGTGTTTGTTTTCTGTTTCTCGAAGAAGGAAAAGATGCTGAAATCAAAGGTAGAGAAGAGAGAAGAGAAAGGAAGTATGAAGCGGAGGAAAAGGCCTCTGGGGTAGAAACGGGGAATGGCCATCTAGTCTTTGTTGGCATTGCACGCCTGCCTCAGTGAAGAAAACAAGCCAAGAATACAATGTATGGCTGCTTGCAGGGACCACTTTGCTGGCCAAGATGACTACGGAGAGCCTCTCGGTAGCACCCAGCAAACACACTCCTCATCTACATCCTGCCCTGAAAATCACGTATCAGTGGCCTTTGTTCCAGGAGTGCTCCACCCCTTGGGTGCCACCTGTTCCCAGGAGAGAGGGGACACATGGCACATAATCATGCCCCTGGCGGGTTCTCCCCAAAGGTGCCTTGGGAGCTCCCAGAGCACCCCGGTTAGTTACCTGTGAGGGCAACCAAGTGAGGCAGGCAGAGGCGGTTGGCCAAGATGATGAGCTTCATGTCGTCCAGGTCAGGACTGGAGGTGAACATGCCCGTGTACAGGTACTCCAGCACAGCCCGCATGCAGCTCTTGCTCGTGTAGGGGAACACCACCTGCGGGGGAGAAGTGGGCCGGGCGCCATGAGGCTCTGCTTAGGGAAGGAGTGTCTCAGGTCCAGGCTCTGTGTTGGGCTTGTACCTGCTCAGGAGACCCCCAAAGCACCCAAGAACAATGCATAAGTAGCTTTTAAAGGGACCTGGATTCTTTGTAACATTGTGAAGCTGCTCTGGCTTCCAGGTACTTTAAAGAAGCATTTACATCACTTACCCACACCCAACCCCAACCCCGCTGCCACTGCCATCACCCCAAGCCTGCAGGGAGCAGCCGGAGTGGGATACAGAATGAGCAAAGGGAGCGCCAGCTGGCTTCTCTCCGGCTGCTCAGAGCTGCTGCTCTGGGCCTCTGGGATGGCTCTGAAGCATTGCTGCAACCAAAACTGCTTTCTCATCAGCTGTGAGTCCTCTGGGCAAGGGGTAAGCTGGCCAGAGCTTTAAAGCTGGTGCTGCTGGCACAGGGAAGCGCCCGGAGCTGCACAGAATCCCAGTTCCACCCTCTGGAAATCCAAGTCCTTCTCCCACGTGGGAGACCACCCCACACTTCAGGCCTTCAGCTTAGCCTGCCCTAAGGCCTTGCTTCCCAGAAATCTGAGGAAGGT
Source organism: Tympanoctomys barrerae (assembly GCA_002564285.1). Lineage (NCBI taxonomy): Eukaryota > Metazoa > Chordata > Mammalia > Rodentia > Octodontidae > Tympanoctomys > Tympanoctomys barrerae. Next base: position 8,765 of record NDGN011470367.1, on the reverse strand, counting down.
CATCTTCTCATAGCGGGAAACGATACCGCATTGCTCTTGGCTCAGCTTTCCATTCAAGTATTGGGTGATCCTTCACTAACAGACAGGTACTTGGCAGAAGCCAAAGACCTGGTCCCTGCACTCCAGAGCAATCACGGACCAGTAGGAAAAACTTCAGAGGGTGCTCAGAACTTTCCTCGTCTGAGCAAAGTACAAGCACAACCATAAGGCACTGTGGTGGGCAATTAATGTTGCAAGATTCAGAGCTGATGGAGGGCCGCGGCCTGGGCTACTTTGCTTGGCTGGGAGAACGGAAAAGAAAGGACACTTTCAAGCAAGCAAAAAGTGATGAGCCCTTCGAGCTCTGAGCTTCTGGTCTAGGGGCCCGAGGAAGTGGCAGCATAGGGAAGACAAAGAGGCCAGCTAGCAGGGCACTATGTAGAGCGCAAGGGGACTGCACTCAGTGTGCCTTTTATATTCTGAGTTTTGATCCTCTTAGTGGGGCTGGGGCCTGCTCGTCCCAGGGCTAGTCAGTTCCTAGAGATAGCAAAGAAACTGCCTGCAAGTGAACCTTTCACATCCAAGTCAATCACATCCTCAGCGACTCTCATCCTGCCTCTATTCCTCTGCCCTGATCACCCCAGAGCCAGGACCCAGACAACTAGGGACACCTCATACCCCAGAGCCCTCTGAAATGGTCCTGGCTGGCCAATCCTAGGCTGCTTGCTGTGCCTGCACTGTTTCTGTGGGCTTCTCCAGACGTTGGCCTCAGTGTAGCTCAACAGTAATAAAACCTATCTTTGAAGACAGCAGTAGATTCATCATAATGATTTTTTTTTTTTTAGTTGTTTCACAAATCTCAGGGAGCAATGAGATATTATATAAAGAGCCAAAGAATTAGCAATCCTGAGACCCAGTCCTAATTCTCCTTTCTGCTCACAGGTCACCATTTATCAGGGCTTCCCTGCCCCATTTACAAAGTGGGAATGCCACATTGTATGTGAGTCACATAAGTCCTTCCCAAACTACCAAGTTCAGATATAACTGTAACTCTCTCTCCTGGAATATGGTCCTTTCCCAAGCTCTAGAAACCATCTCATACATTTCTCTTGGGCTCATCACTCTGGCCCTCTCCCCTGACCCTTTCCCATGCTCCACCTCACCTCCCTGGTAGAACTTTCCACAAACGGCCCCCCAAACATGGCAGCCATCCAGTCACAGCTGGAAATCAGCAGCGGCTTGTGGGCGCTGATGGTGCCATCATCCAGGATGAAGGTCACGTCTGTGCAGGAGAAGAGGCATCCAGTGAACTTCAGTGAGCTTCAGGACCAACCCCAAGGGCCAATGGATCCCTGACTGCCCAGATTTCTCCTGAGGCCACAGCTGCGTAGCATGAGCCACCGAGCTCTCACCTTAAGGATCAGGCAGCTCTAGCTCCAGGATGTCAAAGCCAAAACCCACCTGGAATGCTAGTGAAACCAGCCTACTGCCTTGAGAAAGCTACCTGGAAATGATCCCTGACCTTCTAAGCATACCCCATACCTGAGAAGGTGCCTTTCGCCAAGCATTCCTTAACCCGGTTGGTGCGGCGGACGTGGAAGGCCTTGGTGATCTCCTGGTTCATGAAGGCCTCATTGTTGAGAATGTTGGCCACCATCATGCGCAGGTCAAAGACTTCCAGCAGCTCAGCAATATGGGCAATGTGCATGAGGTCCCGCTCATTCTCGCCCAACTCCCCTGTGTACAGGTACTTGAGAACAGCCCGGAAGGGCCCTGGCTGGATGGAGTTGTCCATCTTCACCACCACCATCAGCCGAGATTTGTAGGTCAGAGGATCCTCTGCCATCTCTTCCTGGATGCTGACAAAAGCTCGGCTCCAGGAAGACAGCACACGACCTCTGCCTGGCAGGTACCCTGTTCCACTGCCCCGCAAGATGCCATCACTGGTTGAGGCTCGGAGACCAGCAGGACCACAGCCTCCTGCCTCATCCACGCTCTCGCATACATCAAAGCTGGCTGCCCGTAGCAGGAAGTCCCGCCCATGGTGGTGGTGGTGATGGTGGTGGTGTTGGTCGGGGTGGCCCCGGTGGTCCTCTGGACGGGGCCCCCCTGGCCCCGAGGGGCCTCCCAGCTCCCCCTCACTCAGGTCCATGAGGAATAGGTCGTAGAACTTGGAGGAGGAGGTGGAGAGGTAGATCTTGTGGGCAAAGATACGCACCCGCTCCTGCAGCACCAGGATGACATCCGCGCAGAGTGGGTCCTCCAGGAGGTGGGCGGGGCACTCCTCACTGCTGGAGGGGGGGTCGGGCACCACAATGATGGGGGGTGGTGGCTTGGGAGGCAAGAAGGGTGCCTGGAGTAGAGGCCGCTGCACGTTGCGGAGGTGAGACTTCCAGAACTGCAGATGGCGCCGGGAGATGAGCGCAGCCCGGATGGCATTGTCAAAGACGTCCTTGATGCCAAACTGGGCCACCACGCTGGTCTCATAGTAAGGGATGCCCAGCTCCTTGGCCACCTCCCGACCCTTTTCCGGGGGAAGGATCTCATTGGGTTTGATAGGCCTGGAGAGTTCAAGGAAGGAAACCTAACTTGTGTGGGTAGTGGGGAGAGCCCGCCCACGAGCCCGCCCACCCTTCCCCAGCTGGGGGCACACTGCTCACGATCACAACACTGGCCCTGCTCCTACCCTGCTCTTTCTCCTCTGCCTGGCCAAGTTCCTATATGGTCCCTCAGTCCCACCTCCAAACCCTTCTTCCAGGAAGCCTTCCCTGCTTCCCTATTGATGCCAGACCCCAGCAAACCCTCACATCCCAGTTTAAAAGTGATAGTGCCACCTCCCTGTCTGCAATCGGCATGCAAGGGCTCACGTGGGTATTACCCTGCTCACATACAGCTACACCTCAGTATTTCAGGGGGACTGGTTCCAGTACCATACCCAAGTATCAAAACCCCCAGAACCTCAAGTCTCAGATTTACAATGTCATGGGATATATATGACCTGTATACATCCTCCCTTAGACTTGAAATCATCTCTGGGTTATTTACAATACCTAATACGATATAAATGTTATGTAAAGAGTTTTAACGATGCCTTATCTAGGAAATAACAACAACAAAGAGTGTCTATGCATGTTGAGAACAGATCCCAGTTTTTAAAAAATATTTTCCATCCATAGTTGGTTGAACCCACAGAGACCAAACCTCTGGGCACAGAAGGTTAACTGTATTATCTCCAAAATCATTGTAGGATCTTTTGATATAAATCCCATGGACCCCGTCTTTGTGCACAGTGCCTAGGCACAGTATTGTGTGCACCACAGGTGTATGACAGACACAAGGATGCATGGACGGATGAACGAGCATGCTTGCTGTCTCTGATGTAAGCTTGCTCTAAGTGGAGGGCAAGATGTAAGCCCTGGTGGGATCCTCTCAGGGCTGAGCAGGAAGCTGTGCAGACATACCCTCCTCGGTACCCACCCCTCTCCCCAGCCCCCAGTGCCCCTACCTGGCCAAGGGGCGCCTTGCCCTGTTGACAGCCTCCAGGTCAGCATACCGCAGGTCCAGCTGGCAGCCCACCAGGATGACAGGCGCTCGGGGGCAGAAGTGCTTGATTTCTGGGTACCACATGGTCTTGACATGGTGGAGGGAATTGGGGTTGGCAATGGAGAAGCACAGAACCACCACATCTGATCTGGGGGTGGGAGAGAGACAGCATAGTCAGGGAAAGCTCATGGGAGGTGATCTGTCCTTGGAAGGAGGAGACATGCATGTCCACCCTGGCCCCCACTCTGCAGGCCCAAACCTGGCTTATGAACTTGTTCCTCCATGTCCCACACAATGCGTAACAACAGTACCTCTATAACTTATGCAGCATTTTAGCACTAAAGACCTGTGGGCCTCATAACTATCTTGCTAGTTCAAAATTACCATTTCTACATCTCATAGTGACAAAAGTCTGCTCATGGCGAGTATGTGGCAGAGCTGGGACTCGGACCAGGCCTCTGGACCCTAGTCCCAGGCTCCCCTATCTTGCCCTGCCTCACCCCAACAGCACTAGCTGTTTTCCTCCACTCTTTCCTCTGGGTTTTGGGTGCATAGCATTGCTCATTGCTCGGTCCCTTGGGGAAACAAAAAAAAAAAAAAAACCTACCCACGAGTCTCCCTACAGGGAACCCAGGCTTCCCCTACCTCCCATAAGCAAAGCGACGATCTTTGTGGTGGTCTCCAAAGGTGTCCCAGAGGCGCAGGGAGACACTGACGTCATCTACCACGTCTCGGGAGCGTTCCAGCACCTGGGTGGGTGGGGACAAAGGTTCTTGGGTTAGGTGCAGCTCACCCCGGAGGCCCACTGCAACGTGAGGTGGGGGAGGGGTGAAGTAACAAAGTTGCACCTCCTACATGTATGTGCCTTGCACAACACACTCATCCATGTGAACTCTCTGGAGAATCAAGGTGGCCTCCAAGCCCAGCAGAACCAGGAGAGACCCGAAGAGGATCCTCCCCAGCTCCCAGCTTTCCTTGCAATCACGCACCGCCAGGATCTTTTGGCACTGGCTCTTTCCCCCTCTCTGCTCTCACCTTTCCCAAGCTGCAGCCCAGAGGACTCCCCGTGACTTAGGGGTACGACTGCACAACATGCGGTACCCAGCCAAATCAGGGTCTGCCAGGCGCCAATCCAACTATTCAAAACACAAAACGGTTGACGACAACACCTCAGCTGTGGGCTCCCCTCAACCTGTCTCCATGGGCTCGCTATGCTTCAGCTGCCCCCACTCCGTGCCTAGGGGGCTCTGGAGACACAGAGCCACGGCTTAGGAAGAAGCCTCAGAGGCATGGCGTGGTTCCCTGCTGAGTGGTCTTGTGGCCTTACCTCTTGGCACACACGATACTGGTCGATGGCCCACACTGTGGGCACATGGGTGGCGAGCAGCTGGTACTGGGTGAGGGTGGCATTGCAGGCCCGGGCACAGATGAGCCTGGTCTTGCCCACAGCGTTGTCCCCCACCACCACGCACTTGATGGTCTCTACGTTTGGCCTTTCATAATCCATGTCAGAATCCATTAATTGGGACCTGTGGGCAGGAGGGCAGTAGTCAGGACAGCTTGGCATGCTGGACCCTGAGGACCAGGGTCAGGGCAAGCTGCTCTTGTCAGCTAGGGCTGGCCCCCCGTCAAGCATTGGCACTGAAGGACAGACGAATGGGCAACTTTTGGGACAATGGCTCTGCAGGGACCCAAGGAAACAACCCATTCAGGCTGAGAGTGGCAAGGCCACCAGAGGGACTGCTTCTCTCCCTCTGGTCCCGACTGTCCTCACGCTGGGCTTCTGGATGCAGGAGGCCTGTGAGAGATCCCAAGGCAGAGCCCGCCCTGTGCCTATCCTGTCTCAGCTGCCCCAGAAAGAGAAGCATGTGCCTGGAAGCTCACTCCTCCTCCTCTTCTTCCTCCTCCTCCTTTTCTCCCTCCTCCTCCTTTTCCTCCTCCCAGGGCTATGACAGCAGCAGAACAAACAGCTGAGAGAAGCAGAGTCAGAGCCAGGTCCCCACCCCTTCCCAGCATGCCCCAGGGCAGGCCCACTTTAAAATTTAATGGACTTGTCAGGGCTGAGTGGCAGCTCTCTGGCCGCACCCCCCCCCCATGCCCTGGCCCTCTCTAGCAGTGCATTTCCATGCCTGGGGCTGCTCCTCCATCCTCCCAGCCCAGCCCTCTTCATGGAGATGGGAGAGGTTTCCTGCTAGCCTCTGTGGGCTGGAGAGGCTTCTGGAGGCACCTGCTCAGCCTGCAGGCGTCCCTCCTCTACGCTGGGTGTTGCCCTGTGTCCTGTGCAGCTAAGGGCCAGCTTGAGATTGGGGGAGGGTAACCACAGCTTGTGCCAGTCGATCAAGCCTTCCTGTCTCCTACCTGGGCTGCTTCTCCTCAGCATCCTGCATCCAGCCCCCAAGGAAAGTGAGATCTGGCCCCCTCTGCACTTCCTACCCCTAGGAAGACCCGGCAGCAGGCTCTCCCAGGAGAAGCTCACTCTGCTGTCTCCCTGGAGTGTGGGCTTGCTAGAATAAGCAGAGGGCCACAGCTTCTGTCTGAATTTCTGGGCAAATGCTCACCTCAGTTTCCTCCAGTGTTGGGCACAGAGGGATTGGCTTGTCCACCCCCAGTGAGGGATGGCTCAAAAGAATGAACAGAAAGCCCTTCTGCAGTCAAAATGTCAAGTCAGTGCTTTAAAAGCTGTTTCCAGGAGGCTCGAGGGGGCTTAGGCTGTCAGCCTCTCAGCTAGAATCCACCCTCCTCTCAGGGCTGAAGGGACACTGAAGGGAAACGGCTTCTGCAGGGTCATTGGTCGGCCACTGCTCACATGCAATGTGTGCAGAGTTGTTTGAGGGCTAGAACGACCCAGAGAAATCCTTCCTCGGCCAAGGCTCAGGAGAATCCTGGAGGCTGCCCAGGCACCTCATGGCTAAACTGTCCAGCCCCAGGGCCAGGCCACCACCAGCAGCAGAGCTCCAGTCCTGCGGGCTGTAACTGGATGCCAACATGCAGGAATGCAGAACCGAAATATCCAAGTAACAATGGCAACTGAGATTTGCCCAAGTGGATGCAGCTCAGCAACCTAAGCAAAAAGGGCAGCAAGGACTTTTCAATGAGACAGCTTCTTCTTCTGCTCCTTCTCAAAACCGTACTGGCACCTGGACCCCTGAACAGCCAGGGTCTCCAGAAAGCGCCCTCCTGTCTGCATCATACTTCTCTTCCCACTAGGCTGCTTCTCTAACAACTGGCTTCCTCCTCTTTTTCTCTCCTCAGTGAAGGGCTACAAATCCACCTCGGCTTCCTGGGGGATGTTTGAGGACCACCGGGACAAGGCATGGGGGTGTGGCTTCTGTCTCATGGACAAATAACAAAACACAATCCTGACTTCAAAGCATGTACAGCTATGAGATATAAATTCAAGGCCCCGGCCCACGGAACTTCTTTCTGGAGTTCAGGTTCTAGTAGATGTAGCTCTGGAGGCAGAGGAGGGAGACGAAGAAAAGAGGGAGCTGGGGCTTCAGTTCTCCAGTTCAGGGCCATCCTCGTAGCAGGGATGAAACCAGGACACCAGCAGAGCAGGGCTTTTCAGAGTTCATCTACTTTATGATTAACACACTCTTGCATACCTTATGTTATGTCACCTCTAGGGTTAAGCGGAGGACAGCCAAACCACAAGTAGAAGAGTGACAAAAACTGGGCCATGAGTTTAGATACCAGACTCACTGGATGGCTACCAAGCTGGACACTGATCCCCTATGTGCTCCACAGCTGCCCGCTGACGTTCCCCAGTGTGTCTTCTACCATCTCCCTATATTTACAATCGTCACCCATCCCACCCCTGTCCCAACTGCCTGATTGGCAAACTTCATCATCCTACCATGGAAAAGGCAAATCACTAGACTCTGGTGGGCATCAGTCTTTCTCTCTGGAAAATGGGTATGAGAACATTGGAAGAAAGTCTCATGGATCGCCATGAACTTGTGCCAAGAGAGCCTGAGTAAAAGGAGGTATTCGTCTTCTTATGTAATGTAGTATTATATAATGCTAGATTATATATCTATATGTGTAATTATATCTTCCTTTAAGATACAGACTGGCCCAATTAAGCCAGCAGAATGCTTAGTCTAATCAGGCCTGTCTTAAATGAGATTCTTGTCCTGGAGCTAGTGTGCCAACAGTAATATAATTTCTGCTCTGAATATTTCTACTTTTCTGGACCACTGCTGGTGCAAGATGGTACAGCCCACTCAGTGAGCATCTCAACTTCCCTTTCCCTCTGGCATCCTCTCCTTCAATGACTCTCAACTTTTTCTCCCCACTGCCATATCCCTATTCCTGCAAAGCCTTCCCACTACTCTCCAGAAACTAATATCCCCTTGCCACTCTCCCCTGGGACTTACAACCCCAACCCACCCCTCTCCCAGATAATCCCAAAGTCATGAGCATGTGCTCCCCTCAACCCTTGCAACATGACCACTGTGGTCCTCTCCCAAAACAGCTCAACTGCTCTCCAGTTCTTCCTCTAGTCCAAGCCAGTCCTGGAGGTGTGTTCAGATTAGCCACAAACCTCAAGGGCTCCCATTCCTCCCCCCATACACCCCTACACACACTTTGCAGAGCTCAGAAGAGGCCCCCTTTCCCTCCCACAGCTGATAGGCTTGTTCATCTGTGGCTGTCCTAGTCTGGTTGTCAAGGAAACAACAGAATCTCCCTGGGAGCCTGGTTTGTCTCCTAGCAACCAATATCCCACATCCTGCATCTTACAAAATGTGAAAGGGACAAAAATTCAGAAAATGAAAGTAAAAATCAAGACGATGAATAGAAAGGAAGAAACGGAGGAGACAAGCAGAAGGTGGATTTGGAATTAAAGAAGCTCCCACTGGGGTCGCTGGGATTTGTAATGCCAGACGAGGCGGAAAGATGGATCCTCGCTCAGATCCAATGGGCAGCAAGGCCCAAAGAGATCTTGACTAGTCAGATTAGCAAAACTGCAAGCCTAATCACAGGACGAACCTTTTCAAGCCTAAGATATCAAAATTTTGACGGAACAATGCAGGCGGTTTTCCAGCAGTAGTTTAACAGAACTCAATTGCACAGACTGCAATGGAGTTGAGTTTCAAGAGATAGCTTCACAACCGCAAGCAAAACGCTCAAATTCCACCAGCATTTAAAAACAAAATCTGCACCCCCAACCTCTCGTTTGGCCCCAACACGCTGTTCTGCACACATTGTAAAAAAAAAGAAAAGAAAAAGAAAGAAAGAAA
>NDGN011470352.1:0-10408 GCA_002564285.1 Tympanoctomys barrerae | reverse complement strand
AAAAAAAAAAAAATTCAAGAGGAGACAAGCGTGGAGGCCCGTGTCTGTCATCCCAGCTACCTCAGAAACTAAGACAGGAGAATTCCAAGTTCAAGGTCACTTGGTCAATTTAGTGAGATCAGGTTTCAAAATTCAAAACATTGACAGGGCTGGAGATGTAGCTTAGTAGTATAGAGTAAGGGTCTGAGTTCAAACATCAGTGCAGCAGATGGGGTAACCCACTGGTCAAAACTCAACACCTGAATTTCAGGGGTGACCAGTGACCCATCACCAATAAACAGCTTTCAGGTATAATGAAAGCTCCTCTTGAGAAATTGAACCATCTAATAATGACACAGCCACACTATGAAGAACAAACTGTGAAATAAAATATACATGTCCTGGAGGTGAAAAATAGATAACCATGAGGCACCTTCCATGGATTTTCTTTTAAAGGTCTGGAATTAGAAAAAGAAAAACCCAACAAGAGATGACTATATTTGGGGAGGCTAAAATCAGAGTTTAAAAGATAAAAGTATATGGATGGCACAGGCCCAAGTAAACTCTGTTGTGTGCCCTGCCATAGGGCCATGAGTTGTAGCTCTACCTGATCTGCATTGCTCTGCATCCTGGCCCTAAGAACCAATAATCCCAAGTGTTACACTGTTCTAGGAAATGGAGCCGCCACTATTCTGTGCCCTGCTCCTTGGGTCTGGAGTCATACTGCCATTCCCAGGACTTAGTGTTATCATACCCTGCTACGCAGAGACCAGACGCCCAAGGCACCCTACCCTTCCCAGGGCCTGAGACACCCTAGTAACCTCCATCTCCAAGGCCATGTTACTGTTATGCTCTAATACTCTGGGCCCAAGCTACTACTGCTCCTTACACCTCAGAACAAAACCACTAGAGTATACTTCAAGTCTTGAACTCTGGCTTTATGTGTAAGCTATGCATGCTCACAGCTCAGAAAGTGCATCTGCACACCAATACCTAGGTTCTGCAGTGGTTGTGTGAGGCCCTGAGCTCTGACTTTGTAGCCACTCAGAGTATCTATACCCTGGAACCCAACCCCGATGTCTCTAGCTGCAGGGTATGCTGAACTTGGGGAAAAAGGGATTCCTTCAGCTGAGACTTTTCTCCACTGGAAAGAAGAGAAGAGGTGGACCCCAGCATCCCCTACCATCAAGGAACAATAGTCTGCCACTGATGTCATTGCCATAAATGCCCACAAACTTGGCTTCCAAGGGCCCCATCATTTGCACTGAAGCTTGCCTCACCTGACAGAGCTGCATAGAAACTGCATCACTGTGAGGACACCTATACAGAGCACAACCTACTGAAACAGCACCTTCTTACAACTTGAAGATGTGATTCTGTCCTCACTGAAGCCAGACCAAAAGGCCTGGAAGTGGTGAACTCTATACCATATGTACAAAGCCAGAACCCCAAGCTAGAAATAAATAGTGGGAAAAAAAACTCACAGGCATATGGAAATTAAACGCACTTCAGAAAAAATAATGGACCACAGAAAAAATCAGAATAAAATTAAAAAAAGAGATCTTAAGATAAATATGGAAACATGATATAGTGATACAAAAGCAAGTCTAAGAGTGATGTTTATACCAATACATACCTATCTTAATAAATAAAGATGTCAAATAAACAACCTAACTTCAAGAAACTAGAAAATTAAGAACAAATTAAACCCCAAAATATAAAAAGACCAATAATAAAAAGTATAAATGAATGCAATAGCAAATACAAAACAATGGGAAAGATTTTCTATTTTTCTGAAAATATACTACTATTTCTTTTCAAAAAGCAGAGATATTTATAAAACCTCAAAGTATTTCACAGCAAGGTGCGCACACAACTATAATTCACTATACATTTCAACAAGTCAGAGAGATTTTTAGATTTTTTTTCACCAACAGAAGATCATAAATGTTTGAGGATACAGATCAATTGTCTTAAACACAGCACAAAATACACATGTATATAAACACTACATGGAAACCCATAATATATACAATTTTCATATTTCTGTCAGAAGAGAAATTTACTGAGAAAAAAATTTTAAGCAAAGACTAAAGTTTGAAAAGGAGTAAAATCTGAAGTGATAAAAATATCTACTAGAACTTTCAACATGCAAGCTCCACTCATTACAAGTAACTATCTGTTTTGTTGTTCGTTTTTGTTTTTCTTTTCACTTCACAGAGGAAGGATAAGAGGAAGTCACAAGTCACAGTCAGGGCTGAAGTGAAGAAGATGGGGAAGTGGTCATTGAGAAGACAAACTCTGTTTTTTGGCCCATTAGACCACCAACATAATGGTCAGCAATGCACACTCAGGCCTGAACCTATCAGCAGGAAAGGACTCTGACTAGCCAACTCTGGGTAAAGGACTAATTGGACTGAATTAATTACTTTTGATAGTATAGGATTGTATACCAAAGGAATGCTGGACAATTCCTGCTGTGGATTTAGAAAAGGTCTGTCAAAGAAGGTTGGAGAATGTTGTCATAAATTAGGCAGATTCTCCAAACATTCCTTCAACACAGGTGCCCTATTGCTTAAGAATTCCTGCTGCTCTTGCTACAGTCATGTTACTATAAATAATTGTTTCAAAAGTGAAAACTAGTATTAGCAAGTTCGTGCAATTCCTTTCAGTGAATAATTTCTTTGAAGAAAATGTACCTAAATTAAGAAGTCGTAAAAAAATGAACAACCAAAAATAGGTGATTCTCCAATATTTGGTTTGATTTTTATTTATTTTGTTTTGCTTTTGTGAGTCTAGCTGTTGAACTGAGGGGCTTAACACTGAGACATATCCACAGTCCTTTTTATTTTGAGGCAAGAATTTCACGAAGTTGCCCACAGAGGACTTGGCTTATAACCCTCCCACTTCAACCTCCTGGAGTGCTGGAATTATAGGTGTGCATCACCATGCCTGGCTCTCCAAAATTTTCTTACGTTTGAAAAGCTGTTTAATAAATATCCAACAACAGAGAATAATTAAGTAAATAATGATATTAATTTTCAATGAACTATTCTGGTCATTAAAAGTAACCAAGAAAGAGACAAGAAAATGTTTTTTGAGAAAAAAGTGAATCTTGTTTCTTACTTGCATATTTTTAACTAACAACAATCATCTACAGAGGCTACTTCAAATATTTTTCTAAATGAAGCACATGAGCTGGAGATACAGCTCAATGGCACAGTGCCTGCCTGAAAAGCACAAGGTCCTAAATTCAATTCCCAGTACTAAATAAATAAATAAAGCACACTACAAATTTTAAAATAAGTCTTTAAAATGTACATTCATAAGTAAAATATTGATGATTATTAGGAAATAGTAGACATTGTTTTGTTGAAAGAATGGAATCAAGAATGATTTTTCCATTTTTATTTCAGAACTTGCTTTATTAATTACAGCAAAAATAATAACACATTTGCTTTCATAAAGCATCTCCTTTTGCCACACATTATATTGTATGTTTTATATAGTTTAGTTAAATTAATGCGCAGAATAATTCTGTAAATTTGGTATTAGAATTCTCACCTATAGATAATTTAAAATTTTAACAAATCAAGAAAATTGCCTGAGGTGGCACAAGTTTAAAGCCATACAATCAGGCTGCTATCATCTGCCCCATCTGAGTGATTCCATAAGTGGGCTCTGATTTCAAAAAGGTGCATAAACACTAAGTGTCTGTGTATGTACATATGAATGTGTGCATATTTGTATTTTTTAAAATATAAGTGGAAATTTCAGTCAAAAAAAAAGAAATAACAGATTCATTTTTGTAAAGAATAAAAAAGTAAAAAATAAAAACATTGGAAACAAGACAGAGTGTCACTAATTAAATGGTAGTATTGAACAATGGTTGTTATATATTGTCCTCCAAATTAGTTGTTTAGAGTACCAGAGACAAGCATGCAACCACTAGGATGAGGGAAAGGAAAGAAAAGGAACGGGAAAACATTATATATATTGCTTTTCTTTCTATAAACAGCCAAAAGAAAATTTAACAACAATGTAACAAAACAAAACACAGAGGGGCCGGGAAGATGGTTCAGTAGAATAAGTGCTTGCCTGGCAAGCACAAGGGCCTAAGTTCAATACCCAGTTCTGCAAAAAAAAAAAAAAGCAACCTCCTAGCATTTCCCAGAGTACAGTTAACATTTCAAGCATTCAAATTGGCTTAGTTAACATTTATAAACTTTAATACCATTCAATGTCTGTATTCCAAAACTCTTACTCCCTTAACAGTTCCCATGCACTAATATATAATTAATTAAGTTGATACCAAGAGAAGAACTAATACTATAATTTGTATTTGCTGAGATATTAGTGTTTCTTTTCCTATTATACTTTTTCCTCTAGGCAAAATCAAGCAAGTGCAGCACATTGTAAAGTCATTTTTCAGATCAAATCACTTCATGGTATAATTAGTCTTATGACAGTAAGAATTTAATTAAATTATAGGAGAACATTTAATTAAATGACAAAAGGATGAAAACATCAACAATTAAAATACCATTGACATGAATATGTCAAAAAGATAGAATGTCATGGATACTAATATTGAAATGGATAAGATTCTCACAAAAAATAAAAATTTGCTTATTGTAAGCATCTCAGCTGTTGTAGTATTAGAAAATCTTTTTAAGTTACAAAAATGTAACTATGTATTCTCCACTATTTCTGTAAATCATGTGCAAGATAAATTTGAGGGAAAAAATAACTGTGATTTTAACATAGGAAAGTTTTCTTGGTACATTTTTTATCCCCTTACAAATATATTCTGTTCTGAAAACTACACACACCTGATAATAGACTCAGGGTTCTCAGTCATGGTTTTAGCATGATAAAGGTCACAACTTCTCACACTGGATGAACTGATGTCTTCATATGACAATTTTACCAATCATCAACCAAAGCAAGTGTCTACCAGCTACTGCTGTAGGAGAGTGCTAATCAGCTACACCTTCAGTGGCCTATATTGGATTTAATGGGAATCATAAAAGTACATGTTATTCACAAATGGAATGAACCAGGAAAACAAAAACATTATTATCTTTTGTTGTTTGCAAATCAAAGATCTGCCCCCTGACACCAGATACCAGTTCCAATACTGGCATGATAATTTCTTTTTGGTTTTCCTATTTTCCCAAGTATTTACTTTGGAATATCTCTAACATGTTTTATTCTATGTTATTATTGGTAGGTCCATTGAAAGGAAACAAAACACATATTCTCCCATAAAAGAAATTTAGGTATTTCAGAAGACTAAGTAGGAAATCAAGGCAAAAATGGACGCTATTATAGAGCAAGTGTATAAAGGAATAATACTAGTGAAATAATAGTAAAAATATTAATAATGGCAACAGTAATAGTAGTAGTGTGATGCCCATTATCTTTAAGATACTTCATAGTTACTATAGGATTAAAAAAAACATGGAATAAATAAAAAACATGCACATGAAAGGCAAAATACCACCCCACTCAAGTAACTTGAATTACAAAATAAAAGATAGGCTAAAATATAGCACAAAAAATGAAATTAGAAAAACAATAAGTTTCTGGTTTTAATATTAAAAACTTGAAACAAAATCCAAAATTAGTGACCATAGTATATATAGGTGACTCACAGTTAAAAGAGAAAAATTGATAATAAAAGTATGATTATATTATATGAACTACAAATGAACAGCAGTATTCTTAAACTGGGTAATTCTGTGATATCAGAACAAACAGACAAAATATACACTAGAAGTACAATTTAGTTAAACCACCAGTGGCAAACTAAGTGCTCAAAATTGTATAAGAAAACAGAACACATTAGTAGAATAATTAATAAAGAAACCATATTTAATAAACAATGCTAAATTCAGAAAATAGAAAATGTGACTTCTTATTAAATACTAGTATAATAAACATTAAACATAACTACATTAAACCATAGAAGATGTTACATTTAAATTCTGAAAGGTAAAAGTAAAATAATCTTTTTCATAGTACAGTACAATTAAAAGCCAATAAGTGCTGATTTCTGTTGGTCCATTGAAAAGAACACTTAATGCTTAATTTGTTTCTCTCTTCTGTTTAAATTTCTCCGACCAATTTTGCATGCTTATATCTGGTACTCTGAACAACAATATGCAACATAACAGCCATTATTGATTAGTGAAATTGCTATTGTTTTGTCTAGTGAAATTCTGTATTGTTTCTAATGGGTTTTTTTACTATTTGTATCCTCTTTAAAAAAACATGTTTAAGTTAACATCAGAAATTAAATAAATTGCTCTTAACTCCTAATAAATCTTAACTATAAATCTTTGCTCCATGGAAAGTGCCTGTATAGTTTGATCCCTAATATCAAAAAATAAATTCCAGGGGGGCCAGGAAGATGGCTCAGTGGAATAAGCACTTCCCTGGCAAGTGCAAGGGTCTGAGTTCAATCCCCAGTTCCGCAAAAAAAAAAAAAAAAAGTTTGAGATTTTGTACAGCAATTAACCGCTAAGAAGAATGTATGCAGTGTGTGAATTATTGAAACTGTCCTAGCAATTTGATTTGTAATTGCTATTTGTTTATCAATAAAATTATGAAAATAAATAAATAAATAAATTGCATTTACAGTAACAACCAGAAGAGAAAATGACTGGTAACAAAGTGACTAGAAATATGTCAGATTTACACAAGAAAACCTGTATTTAGAAAGTTGATGGTGCAATGTTGAAACAGAAATTCTTGTGAACTGATGGTAGAATTATATCATGATGTCACACCTAAGAAAGGCAACAGCACAAATTCAAAATGCAAGTGAATATAGCTTCTGAGGCACCAGTCCCATTGCCAGAATCTCAGATGAAGGGCCTACTCAGGCAAGCACAGGGACTGAGATGCGACCCCCAGCACCACGTGCCTCTCTAGCCCCACCTCCAGACACACTGAGATGATAAGGAGGCATGGCATGCTGGTGCACACCTGTTACCCCAGTGGTGGGGAGGCTAAAAGCAGGAGGATCACTAGAAGGCTGAGCTGTGTAGTGAGACCCTGTGCCAAATACATAAAAAAGTATATTAAAAACAAGAAACTCCAAAGAAAGATATTCTTGAACATGCATGAAATTACACAAGGCAAAGCTCATTCCTTGCAGCATGCTTGCAAAGACTGAGGAGTAAATATCTTCCCAGTGTTTGGAGAACCATTAATTTAGGGTGAATGATATATAATTGTACAAATAGGATGGATAGAGCTTTCTAAAACTTTACAAGGAACATCTATACAACATTATTAAGTGTAGGGATCTATTGGTCTCACTGTGATCAGAACTACCCTATGAAAAATGGTAGCAGGAATGAGAAAAAGATAGACAAGAAGAAAATAGCTGGGCAAGTTGGTGGCTGGTTTGCCTGGTTGGCGAGAGGAATCCAGTAGCAAAATACAACAGATGTTTATTTATATCTTTGCAAAGTTAGTAACATGGGACATAAGGTTGCCTAATGACTAATAGCTGATGCTAACCAGACAGGATATTTATCTCAGGACTGAGGTAGCTTGTTTGCTTTGGACACTGAGGCCTACACATATTTGGCTAATTTTTCAGCTTCTACAGCTCCTAACAATTTAGATCAAACAGTAAAGTACACAAACATATGTATAGTATTCATTTGGTAGGTAAAAGAAAAATATATTTCAACCCAGGGCACCACACACATCACACAAAGTGCTCTGCCGCTAAGGTATACCAAGAAAATTACATTAATATTTGAGAACACCAAAGAAATGATCATTAGTGTTGGGCATGAAGATATGTAAATCAGCTAAAAGATAAGTTTAAGTGGGAGTCTATGCCCTGCATCTCTGCAGATTATTTTTTAATCAGATCAATATAATACTTCAAAACTAAATTTAAAAAAGAACTACTACAGGGGCTGGGAAAATGGCTCAGTAGAATCAGTGCTTGCCTGGCAATTGCAAGGGCCTGAGTTTGATCCCTGGTTCCACAAAAAAAAAAAAAAAGAACTACTACAGTGGCATTTTAAAAATGTTATGATTTCAATGTCTCTCTGAAAATTCATACTGAAATTTAATTGTCAGTGTGACAAGGGAACCTTAGGAGGCAATGATGACATGTATTAATGCAGTTACTGCAAGTGTAGGAATGGTTTTACATAGTGTGAGCTCACTGCCATACATGTCTTCTACACCTGCTGTCTGCCCCTCTCTCTATCTGGCGTGTTCTCTCATCCACTGCTGCCCTCCATTATGTTAGGATGCAGTAGGAAGAGTGCTTTCATTTGTATGTAGTTTCAGTGTGTCCCCAAAGGTATGTATTCTGTAGCTTTATTCCCCAGTGCGGTGGTGGTGAGGCAGTGGAACATTTGGGAGGTGGGTGCTGAGGGAAACTGAATATGTAACAGAGACATTTCCCAAAGAAAAAATAAAGGCTGGTCTCAAAGAATATGGGTATGTTAAAAGCAAGTCCATACCTCTACATGCACTGGTTCCTTTTCCTCTCTGCCATATTACGACTCAGGCAGGAGAACACTACTGGGTGCTAATATCAGGCTGTTTTGACTTTTGGGTGACCAGAATTATGAGCAAAATAAACTTCTTTACTTTGTGAAGTGCCTAGGTTCCAGCATTTTGTTTTGTTTTGTTTTGTTTTGTTTTGTTGAGACAATATCACTATGTAATTCAGGCTGGCCTTGAACTCACTTTTATCTCAGAATGGCCTTGAATTTGTTGTGCTCCTCTGCCTTAGTCTCCTCAGTCCTGGGATTACAAGTGTGGATCACAACAGCTGGTAGAAGTTACATTTTTGTTACAGTAACAGAAAATGAACTAAAAGAAAGGCTCTCATAAGAGACACACCTTCAATCTTGGACTTCCTGGCTTCCAGAACTGTGAGGAGTAAATTCTTCTTTAAAAAATCACTCATTCTGTGGTATTCTATTATAATAGCAGAAAATGGACACAATAAATCACAGAATCTTTACATTGGCCCAGATAAGTAAAGTAATACTAGAATCTTAGCCTTAAATTTTAAAGGCTTCTCATACTAAAAGTTAATCTATCCCTCACCATCCATTTCCATCATGCCTCAATAGACAACAGGGTCGCTCTCATACATGGTTCTTCATCAGTCCCTACATATATGGAGAAAAAAGTGCACCACAGGATCTCACACTGACCATTTGAATGCCTGCAATCCAGAAATGACACATATCTATGCTGTGCACAATGTATTAACTAGAACCACCCACTGGCTGTACACCAAGTAAAACGAAGACAACAGAACAACAGAATCATGTTTTGTAGATGCAGTAATAACTTTCATAATTGCCTCTGAAAACAACATAGAATACAGTTTTAAAATACTACCTAAATATTAAGAAGGTCATTTGAAATGTTCACACTCTTTGACCTGGTAATCACATTTCTAGAAATATGCAAGTAAATTTTGAAGGAAACATCCTTATGTGATTATACATAGGTGGGAAAATATGTTTCAACCATGAATATAAGGCCAATAATACCTAGCTAACTTTTTTATTTTTTTATTTTCCTTTTGAGAGACAGCTAAATGCCTACCAGTCACCAGCACCCATTTAAAAAAGCAAGTTATAAATAGCTATTAACAAGAAAGCAAGCAACTCAACTGGAAATACAGTGTTTTACTTTTAATGACCTAGAAATTAATCAATTCTTTTATGCATTCCAACCACGAGATTCAATCTGAAAGGCTCTGAAATGAAGTAATTTAAGATGTTTATATTAATGTTCTATCTCGGGCCCTGGGGTAGATGTTTTACCATAATTTTAATACAGGTTCATTTTAATTTCAGAGCAACAAACATCCTCTTTTAATCACGTTTTCACTAACAATGGAAAGTAGAACATTATAGCATATAAAAAGATATTTAAAACAAAAACAGGATACTAATTTCACTGTAATTATAGGACTAAACACACACATGTGCACATAGTCTTTGAAAAACAAAGTTAATTTAGCTAGCTGAAAGCAAAGTAGTATTTCTAGTAAGTTTTAAAGGCAATATAATGAAATTCTACTAGCTTACACTCAGAAAGCCCTGTGTTTGAATTCTGGATGTGCTCTATAATAACTGTGGAGGGGCCAGCCAGATAGCTCAGCAGATTAAAGCACCTGCTTAGGCAGATGCAGGGGTCGAGGGTTCAATCCTTGGCCTGCCATACTAGCCCCATCCCCTGGGCACGCTGAGACAGAGATTGAGACTGGGCATGGTGGCTCAAGCCTGTAATCCCAGCACTTGGGAGGTTGAAAAACAGGATCACTACAAGTCTGATCTGTATAGTGAGACCCTGTAGACCCTGTATATATATATATATATATATATATATATATATATATAGAGAGAGAGAGAGAGAGAGAGAG